>JXCR01036046.1:117369-194471 GCA_002079205.1 Phalaenopsis hybrid cultivar
TAAATAGATAAATATTTGCGATTAGTTTTATCCATAATAATAAAACGGCGCTCTAGATCTTTTGTTGAGTTGGCTTCAACTACACATGGACAATCAATTTATTGATGGCAATTAAAACAGCATGGGCCTCAAATTTTCATTATGATTTTATGTATTTTTATGATTAGCGTAATAATCTGAGAAATAATTTGCATGCAAATGGTTCAAAATGTAAATGGGGTGGGGGAATTTGTCATTAACAGCTGGGAGGCGGCCTTAAAAGGATGGTGACATTGAGTGACAACACCGCCTATCAAAATAAATTAAATTATTTATATGAATAAAATTATATATATATAGATAGATACAATATAACCGTCAATGTTTTTGTAATGAGTATTTTCTAGATCAAAAATATGTATGTATGAATCTCGATGAGATCTAACGGTCTAAGATAGGAAAGTATGATCGGGGATGGTCTGCATGAAAAAGAGCAGAGATTTCATCACTAGAAGGTCAAATACTTGATTGAACGAGTGTTGAGCCTTTTGATCTGGATTTGAAGTAGGTTGAATAAAGGTCTTTTGAGTTAAATAACAAGTTTTATCAAGCTGAGAGAAGACATCAACTCAAATCTCGACCCAGCATCACCAACAACCTCATCAGTGTCTCCAAGACCCAGGAGATCGAAGGTTCTCACCAAGATATGCTCTGCGAAGATGAAATTTCTTTCATGATGTGAGCTACTATTAGAATTACAATGATTCACCATTTGTCGGTCAGACTGGTCTTATCCTTGCGATAAATGCTCCTCATCTTGGTGTCAATAGTCAACAACCGTACCAAAGTAGTTAAGTGGTTGACTCAAGCCGTCCGACCAAACTTCAGACGATCGAAGATCAACCAGAGTCAATCGACAACCCCTAAGTCAGCATGGTCAACCAAACAAGCCTTACCGATCCAAAATCAGCCAATCTCATCCTATCGAGCGATAGAAAAATCCAGTCATAAGATCATTTATGTAAACACCCAAAATGTCCTGTAACAATTTCACTAAATAAAGAGGTAAGCATATAATTATGCACACTGCACTTTCTCTCTCATATTCTACGTTTTACGTTCTATTATTTAGGTGTGATTCACACGTCGAATTCAACATATTTGTATATTGTTCTATTTATATTATTCCCATATTCCTTTAGAAAATTTTCCAAGCATTAAAAGAGGCTTTTTCTAATGTTTTAAAAACTAAGAAAAAAAGCAGAAAATCAATTAATTATTGGGAGCATTTACACATGCACGTTCCCCTTCATGATAAATACTGATTTGCCTAAAGAATCCTGAAGCTAAATTGCTTAGATTTTATTTTTCGGCTTGGCCACATAGTATAAGACAATGGTTCAAACTGTCAAATTTTACTTTTATATATATATATATATGCTTTTTTTGGAAATACACATCACATGACTCATCTGTTTTTACATATATGACAACTCCAAATTAATATTTATGTTTATAACACATTGTGCTGAATCTGAATCTATTTTGTGAATCACACACAAGGAATAGAGCGTAGAAAATGAGAGGGGAAGAGAGAAAAGAAGAGTGTGAACAATAAAGAATCGATTAATTTATAACTGACTGATTAATAATTTATTATAGAAATTACCTCCATATTTATAGACAATATGTTATAAAACCCAATTACATGTTTGCTCATGTTTTTATTGAGGCGTTACAGGATCTTTTAGGTATAAAAAACAAATGAGCTTAGGGCTCAGCTACCCTATTACTAAGTCGGCTGAAGTTCGTAGTCCTTGGATTGACAATATCCACTCGACCAATTTTATTGAGCCAGGGATGCCAGTTAGCTTTGGCAGTCTTTTGGTTGCCCGGATCTTTGCTCGGTCGGCTTGATCAGCCGAACAACTACTTAGATCCCAACGAACAACTTTCAACCCTTGGATGAGAAGCTCATGTCATAGGATGAGACTAAGCTGTCGGACAAACAGTGAATCACTGTAATTCGACAGGTAACTTATCCATTGGCATTGTTAAGCACAACCTCTTGTATTCTTTTTACAAATTAGGAATCAAATATAAAATTTCAAAAAAAAAAAAAAAAACTCAAGCGAACATTTTTATTTCTATTGAATTCTAAATGATTTACATGCATAAACATATAAATTTGAAAGTGAAAAAAAAATAATTGGAATGATTTATTTATAAATAGCATTAGGACGTCTTAATAAAAAAAAACATGCCGCAAACCCAAAAATTTAAGAAATGAGAAAATATTACGTCCAGAATCCGGACGCAAGGTACAAACAAAGAACGCAATACACTAAATATTTTTTTTCTCCTTCAGATGTATCGCATCATTTGTCCGAATACAGCTTGTGTCCGCACTATGGACACAATATTTCCTCAAAACAAAATTTAAAAGATGTTTTCAGTACCCCTTTAAAACAAACATGAAAGTTTACAAACATACACCACAATTCTAATATTTATAAAATTTTGACGTGATAAATTTATATATGAAAAAATATATTTATTTTTTAAAAAATTAGGTGATTATGATATTTTTATGTGATATTGGAGATTTGAGTGTTTTGTATGTGGATATTTGAATTTAAAGATGTTAAGCGCAAAATAAATGGAAGCGAAAAATAGGGGTATGTTCTGACTGTGGTCGTTGTATTCCACCAGTTGCATGGTCGAGTACAAATTTGTTGAAGACAAATCAATTCTAAAATTAAATTTGAAATCATGTTAAACCTTCAATTGATTAGAAATTAAAAAGCATATGATTAATAGTTGGTTGAATTGCATAAGATATTTAATAGATTTGTATATGTGAATTACTTTTTTTAGGGCTTCTTTTAAAAATTCTGAAGAATGTTAGTTTAGGTGTGGTGACAACTTTCTTGTAGCAGTCTGATTTTTTCAAAAAAAATAAAAATTTATAGTAGTCACCGTACCTAATTTATCAACAGATTATTTTTAATCAGCTTATCCGCAGATTATTCAATAAACAATAAGCTTGAGCTGCCCAAAGAGACCCTAATTCAATTAAAAAAACTTAAAATTCTTCTATATATTGCGGAACAGAACCAGCTGCTTTTATTTTAAAGGAAAGAGAGAGCGAGCGATTTACTACTTTTTGCTTGCGTTTGTTTCAATGGTAATTAAAAGTGATTCTCGCTTAAGAACTGCTCTCTCTATCTATTCATCTCTCTACCAGCTTCAGACTCGCCTTCCAGTCCCAGCCTGGCACTCCATCGCCCCCCGAATCTCAACGCAACCATCCTTCTTCTAAAACATTCCAGCAAGCTCACCATGAACCAGCTCCTCCAGCTCCAAACCCTACTCATCACCAACCCGCCTCCTCCCTCCTTCCTCGACCCCAACCTCGCCGCCGTCAAGCTCATCTCCGCCACCTCCGCTCGCTCCAACCCTCGCCACGCCACCCTCATCTTCTCCGTTCTCCCTGACCCCAATCTCCACGTCTGGAACTCCCTTCTCAAAGCACTCGCTGACAACCATCTCTACTCCCTCACTCTCTCCCACTTCAACTCCCTCCTCCTCCTCCGTCCTCACCTCCTCGCCGATCAGTTCACCTTCACCTCCATCCTCAAATCCTGCGCCGCTCTCATCTCATTCGCCGACGGCGAGGCCTCTCACGCCTTCATCATCAGCCACGGAATCAGTTCAAACNATGGAACTCCCTTCTCAAAGCACTCGCTGACAACCATCTCTACTCCCTCACTCTATCCCACTTCAACTCCCTCCTCCTCCTCCGTCCTCACCTCCTCGCCGACGAGTTCACCTTCACCTCCATCCTCAAATCCTGCGCTGCTCTCATCTCATTCGCCGACGGCGAGGCCTCTCACGCCTTCATCATCAGCCACGGAATCAGTTCAAACATCTTCGTCGCCAATTCCCTCGTTGATATGTACTTCAAGTTCGGCCGTCTCGACGATGCCCGCAAACTGTTTGACGAAATGCCGGTAAAGGATGTGGTATCGTGGAACACCATTATCAGCGGATACTCCTCCCATGGCGACGTTAATGGTGCACGACAGCTGTTCGATCGAATGTCAGAAAAAACTTTAGTCACTTGGTCGGCCATGATTGCAGGGCACTCCCGAGCCGGTGACGTTCATGCTGCACGATATCTGTTCGACGAAGCGCCTCAGAAGAATGCAGTGTGCTGGAACGCAATGATTTCCGGCTACGCGCAGAATGAAAGGTTCTCGGATTCTTTAAAACTTTTCCGCTCAATGCTTCTGAAGTCGAGCGGCGTTCAGCCAAATGCAGCCACACTTGTGAGCGTGCTCTCAGCCTGTGCTCACTTGGGCGCTCTTGATTCAGGTCAATGGATCCATAAATACATCGATAGGAAANTGCAATGATTTCCGGCTACGCGCAGAATGAAAGGTTCTCGGATTGTTTAAAACTTTTCCGCACAATGCTTCTGAAGTCGAGCGGCGTTCAGCCAAATGCAGCCACACTTGTGAGTGTGCTCTCAGCCTGTGCTCACTTGGGCGCTCTTGATTCAGGTCAATGGATCCATAAATACATCAATAGGAAACACATTGATCTCAGCCTGTTTCTCGGCAATTCACTTGCCGACATGTATGCCAAATGTGGCTGCATACAAGACGCTAGAAAGGTGTTCGAACAGATGCGCGAGAAGGACGTCATCTCGTGGAGTATAATCATCTCCGGTCTGGCCATGTTTGGCCATTCAGACGAAGCAATGTCTACATTCCATGAGATGTTGCAGCGAGGAATAGAGCCTAATGAGATCACCTTCATGGGTATACTATCAGCCTGTACCCATTCAGGCTTAGTAGATGCAGGGCTGGAGTATTTCAGGCTGATGAGGGAGGAATTCGTCATCTCTCCCAAGGTGGAGCATTATGGATGCATGGTGGATCTTTTAAGCAGAGCAGGTCGGCTCCAGGAAGCTGAGAACTTGATTGCTTCCATGGAAGTGGAGCCTAATGTTATAGTGTGGGGAGCTTTGCTTGGTGGCTGTAGAATCCACGGAGATATAGAGCGAGGGGAAGCGGTGGTTTGTAGAATTCTAGAGCTGGACCCGGAGCACTCAGGCAGCTATGTTTATTTAGCAACAATGTATGCTTCCATGGGAAGACTGGAAGAGGCAGCACAATGCAGGCTTAAGATGAGAGAGCAGAGAGTGAGTAAGACTCCAGGTTGCAGTTGGATAGAGGTGGATCATTCAGTGCATGAGTTCTTCATGGGAGATCGATCGCATGCTCAAACCGATGAGATCTATGCCAAGATTGGTGAGCTGAGGAAGAAGATGAGGCTGGTCGGGTACGTGGTGAATACGAGTGTGGTGAGTCAGAGCATAGATGAGGAGGAAAAGGAGGATGCGGTTTTGATGCACAGTGAGAAGCTTGCTCTTGCGTTTGGGCTCATTAGCTTGAAGAAAGTGGAGATTATTAGGATTGTGAAGAATTTGAGAGTCTGCAACGATTGCCATGATGCCTTTAAAGTTATATCGATGATAGAGGAAAGACAGATTGTTCTAAGAGATAGGAGTAGGTTTCATCAGTTCAAAGAAGGATTCTGCTCATGCAAAGACTACTGGTAGATTATATAGCTATTCAACTTGGCTGCAAGCTGCTTTGATATTACAAAGATAAGTAGTTTTTGAGAAACTGTTATTATCTGTTCATTGTTAATGGTTTATTTTCAAACTGCTCAATTCTTTCATGTATATTTCTATTAGGAGCTGGATCATTTTTTGGTTTAAATTGTCGAATAATGAATATAATTACAAGAGAATCTGTAATCTTGCCTCATTATTGCCATCAATCTTATCTCAATTAATTAAAATAGGATTTATCAATCTTTTTTCTGATCATGCTAACTTTTGCAACAGAACTAGAAATGAAAAATGATCCAAAAGATTTTGTTACCTTGCATGTAAGGTATCATGTTAGTTTGCAAAGTAGGTTGATAAAGGCAGAAAAAAGACGATTTTCAAAAAAAATATTTTTCAACCTTTAATACTATTGACAGATCCCTCCTTAATTGAATAATACAAAAAAGGATTCCCTCTTATCTTTATGAACTAAATCAGCTTCTATGGAAGACATTCACTCTTCTATTTGAATTAAATGGCTCATTGAAAGTTTTTTTCTGCTCTTCCTCGGGATTAAGGCAAAGCTGCCCACTCTCCTCCTATCTCTGTTTAGTCATGAATGCTTTCTTCAATATTCTTGACATCTAGAGATTGGGATTGTCATGAGATTGTATTACTATCAATCAGCAAAAATTCTGTTATCTTTTATACTTCTGAGGATATTTTAATTTTTGATAAAACCCATGTATCTTACCTTATCAATTTCAATAACATCATCTCTACTTTTGGCAAATTCTCTGATTGGTTTATGAACAACTCTAAAAACCTCCATATTTTCTCCTCTAAAGTGGCTAATGATGATTATCTCAGCTCCATCATTAACATATCTCTGATGGAAGCTACCATATCTCTGATCAAATACATTGGACTTCCCTTCTTCAACAAACGCCTTTCCTTAAGTGAGTTCCAACATATCAGCTTGTTTGATAATTGGAAGGCTAAAGCTTTATCTTTCATGGAGTGGTATCAACTACTTAGCTTATTTGGTTAGAGCTCTACACGTTTTAAACCTGTATTAAGATGATAAGCAAGAAATAGGCTCTATTTCCTCTATCATGGCTCTATCTCGTCTCGCAAGCACACCTAGTTTTCTAGGATAGAACTTGCAAACCTAAAACATAATGGAGGAATGGACATTCTCTCCATATTTAACATCTCTCGTGTTTTTTACCGCTCCCTCATTTGAAGATTTTGGAGCAATTCAGATTTATACTCTCATGGTGGAAGCAGTGTCATTGCTCCCTAAGGAAAAATAGCTACTCACAAGCTTCCAATTTCTGGGGAAAAAAAAGGGGAGGGGTGTGCATTTACATGCTTACCACACGATTCTTCTTATGTATTTACATATATAACATCTAACTATTTATACTTACATGCATGCCACTCAAATCATTAATATCACATCAAAAATACCACTAACACTGTCTTTTGTGAAGTGAAACGCACTTTTTTCATGCATAGGTTTATGATACTAATGCATAATAAGTGCAAATAACAAATTATGGGTGTTGGATGTAAATACATAAGAATTGTGTGGCATGTTTGTTACTTTCCCACCCAAAAAAAACGCTAAATATGCTCCATCCTTCAAATGATACTTATCTTATAACATTTCTGATGGCAATAATGTCAACTTTTTCATGGGGGCCTTGGTTGCAAGCAAGATTAATCTTTGGCCGACCTATTTGGCTTGGACGTATTATATTGGCTCTTCCTACATATCCGAACTCCATGCCAAACTAATTCATTTGCAACCACCATTGGAAGCCCAACTACTTAGATTATAATCCTATTGGTTTTTTCATATGTTAGGGTTGAGTTCTCCAACTAAGTGTAGTTTCCTCATCACCCAAAAAAATTAATCCAATAGTTCTCCTTGCCAGCAAAACATAATCAATCAGTTAAAACATACCACCAGAAATAATATAATTTTCATCACACAAAAATTGAGAACCCATTTTGAATCATAAGTACTAATTAAAGATGCATATTAGAGCATTAAGAGTTGTAGAACTGATTAGCTGCAAAACCGAGCTATGGGACAATGTCACAAGAGGTGTATTAGCACAAAACTATAGGGATAGCAACTACAAATAATATACATCGAAATCAATAGGAAAGATAAATTGATCAACTTTCATTAGGACATCTTCTATAACTCATTTAGGGTAAGTTATCTTCCTCCATATCCAACACAATAAAATCAATAGGAAAGATAAATTGATCCACTTTCACTAGGACATCTTTATAACTCCTTTAGGGTAAGTTTTCGAACGTTTTATTTTCACAAAATATAAAAAACCTTCAACCTTAAAAGCATTCACATTATTATTGAACAAGAAAAAAACTAATGTAGTTGCGCCATAATGCTACAAATATTATTGTATCCAAAGGAAATACCAAGCAGCTAGCAATATTTTATTTGCCTTGTTATTCCCAAGTATGAAAAAGCCAGAAACTGTGGGAGCATTCGGCAAATTTTCTCATTATTGGCATCAGAAATTAACGTATCCAATTATACGCTCTAAACAATATTTAATATATTCAAATTATCCATTAAATTTGCAGCACTTATAAGTTAAAATCACTGGCGATGACAGGTGTTTTTTTTAATGAAACAGTACAAAATATTTAGCTTCATACACAATCGGCAAGGAAAACATCTTAGATTATGATACCTTCACACTGCCAAGCAAAAATATCAGGTACCAAAAATATGCAAAAAAGATTAATGCATATAGCAAATAATGAAGGTATACATAATTATGTAAAACATTAAAAATGTCAATTTAGTTCCAAGCAATTTAATATGGGCTGACATAGTCCTCTCAGTAGTTTCCAATGAGGCTTATTTTCAACCCCAATTTAAAATTTTTGAGGACTAATTTGATACTTTTATAGGCTCTGGAACTAAAATGACCCCCATGTAAACAGTTTTGGCACTTTACTCATCACCAAATACATTGTTTGCAACTAATAATATCACCATTGCCCAAAGGCTAATCTAAGATCACCAGTGTAACCATGCAAAGTTATCAAATACAAACAACATCCACAGCATTGGCCAAATTTTCGTAATCATCACCATTAGTGTTATACCATCTCAATTATTTCAGTTTGCATAATGAATTAACTCATGAATGTTACATGAGATATTCAATGCTTTCTATGCAATTCTTTTCCATAACCTTTTAACCATCTCACCTTAGGCTAGTTATCTTCGTTCCTAATTATTTGACATAGTTGATTTTATATGTCTATATTTTCCACACTTCGTTGAGCATGTCCAACCATTTAAATTTATTTTTAATCATCTCATTTTCCAAAAAGACTAGTCCCACCCCCTTCTTTTAATATAATTATTTTTTAATATATAGGATAATTAAACATAGGTTAGGATAGAGATACAAAATTTTCTAATAATCGTTTTGGATTATTTCGGACAGGTCTACTATGGAAGCTATTGAGAGGTTTTGGTGGCGAAGTAGAGTAAGGAAGATTTTCATATGATTTTTAATGATATAGAAAAAGCTTATGATAAGGTTCCAAGAGAAGTCATTTGGAGAGTTCTAGAGAAAAAATGTGTTGACATGACTTATACTCAAGTCATTAAAGATATTTATACTAGAGTTGTTACTTATGTTTGAATAGAAGAAGGCTTAACCAAGTTTTTTTTCTATTTCAGTTGGATTACATCAGGGGTCAACTTTAAGCATATATCTTTTTTGCTTTAGTTATGGATGCTTTTACTGGATATTTATNGATAGGTTAAGATAGTGATACAAAATTTTCTAATAATTGTTTTGGATTATTTCGGACATGTCTACTATGGAAGCTATTGAGAGGTTTTGATGGCAAAGTAGAGAGAGAGTAAGGAAGATTTACATATGATTTTTAATGATATAGAAAAAGCTTATGATAAGGTTCCAAGAGAAGTCATTTGGAGAGTTCTAGAGAAAAAATGTGTTTATATGACTTATACTCAAGTCATTAAAGATATTTATACTAGAGGTGTTACTTATGTTTGAATAAAAGAAGGCTTAACCAAATTTTTTTTCTATTTCAGTTGGATTACATCAGGGGTCAACTTTAAGCCCATATCTTTTTGCTTTAGTTTTGGATGTTTTACTGGATATTTATAGAAGAATGTATCTTGGTGTATGCTTTTTGTTGATAATATTCATCTTGTGGATAAGACTAGAGAAAGAATTCAATAAAAACTTTAATTATGGAGGTCTACATTAGAGTCTAAAGGACTTCGTTTGAGTAGATATAAAACTGAATACATGGAATATAATTTTATTAGTAGTAGCTCTAGTGGCGAAGTTGTAACAATAGACGATCAAATCATTAAAAGGTGTGAACATTTTAAATATATCGGGTCTATTGTTCAAAGTGATGGTGATTTAGATGGGCATATTATAAGTAGAATTCAAGTTAGTTGGTTGAAATGGAGGAATGCATCAGGCCTATTGTGTGAGAAAAGTACCGTTTAGACTTAAAAAGGAAAATTTGCTAAGATGGTGGTGAGAGTTGCAATGCTCTATGGTGCCAAATATTGGCCTTTAAAAGAGAAGCATAAAACCAAATTAAGTGTTGTTGAGATTAGAATGCCTAGGTAAATGAGGGTGACACTTAGAAACAAAATGCGAAATGAATATATCTGTGATAGGGTTGGTGTAGCTCCAATGGCGGACAATATTAGAGAGAGTCGCCTTAGATGGTTTGGTCACATTAAGCGTTGACCATCTGATGATTCGATTAGGAGTGTAGATGCCTTGGATTCGACTAATGTTACGAAAGGCAAAAGTAGACATAAAAAGACACAGGCATATTGTATAAAAAATGATCTTAATCTATTAGAATTAAATGAAAATATGACACTCAATAGGACGCAACGGAGAAAAAGTATTCATGTAGCCGACCCACTTAGTGGGATAAAAACTTGTTGTTGTATTTATAATATTATCAGATATTCATTTTACTGCTTTATATATGCTTAACTTTAACTTAATTATCAACGGCTTCTCCAGCCTGATATTGGTTTCATGCTAGTGGTGTAGATAATACAATTTAATATAGTTTCAAAGAAAGGATTTACATATTTTTTTCACATATTATCTTGAAAAGGCCTATGATAAAGCATTACAAAAATTAATAAAAACTACATGAAGTAATTGATCCTTGTTAAACCGTTGGCTATGATGCTACATATGAAGAACTGAACCAAGGAGAATTTAGGTTGACCAAAATAAACCACTGGCCAAACCAATTTTCAACACAAAAAGCTTAAATCTGCAAGGAAGCATCATAACAAACAAATGAAATTTAAAAATTTATAAATCAAAACTCAGATAGGTGGAAAAAAGGCTAATGATAAAGGGGGTGATAACATAATTTCAAAAAAGCTGCTCAAATCGTGATCATGCAAATTCATGTCTATATAAATTTCAATTATTTCAACCACCACAACATTGATTAACACAAGTCGTAGCAGGCAAACACTAAAGAGTCACTATGGACAAAAGAACATACTAGGACATTGACATTTCATTTACACTAAACTAATCATCTTAAGTCACAACCGTAATTTGAATCACTGCCCAAAAAAAAACTAAGCTTCCTCGTATTAAATGATGTTATTCTATACCCCTCAGCTAACATAAAGCAACTAATAAATGATTAGCCTCCGAGGCTCACATCAACCAAAAGAATTTAACATTGAAAAAACAAAATCAGCTGTATGAAAAAAACCAAAAATGATTATAAAAAATAAAAAAAATAAAAAACTAAATAAACCTGTAACAAAATGATGACAGAGATCTGTTGATAAGAACAAGAAGCATTGAGCTCACATAAACCAAAAGAATTTAACATTGAAATGCCAAAATGGCACATTTGCATTCCAAACCATAACAATCAGAAAACACAAGGGTTGCTTACATGGACACACCCATCCAACAGTTTCATACAAATAGATTGTAGCATTAAACTGGAAATCAATATCACATAATTAAACAAAAAAAAATCATCTGCTTGTATGCCATAAATAAGGATATGACTTAGAAGAAAACATGACGAAATATAATGGGACATTTTGTTGTTATAGCAAATGACACCATACCATGAACTTATAAACATTTCATTTATAAGATCTGATTGCAACGAATATAACTTCAATAAAGAAGAAGCTATAGAAGACAATCAGTTGGCACGGCCTTTAATGACATCCAGATCAATCTCTGATGGATCGGTTGCTTGCAACTCCACCTGGATCCCATCCAGCTCCCTCTTGAAGCTCTCCTTGGTGCTAGCATAAAGCATTTTGTTCCTCACTTTCGAAGTGTCAGGAGACCTTAGACCAAACAATGAAATACTTCATAAAAATATATTTTTTTGAAGAGTTAGGAGCAAAATACAAAGTTATTACCAAGCTATGAAAAATATCTTGCTTTTGGGGACGTTCTCCTCAGTAAAAAAATCAAAATCATAAACAGCATATCTACATTCACTTGCAGTAAGATTGGCAGTAAAATCCTCATAGTTGAGAGCAGGTTCACCAACTTTTTCTACCACAACTTGCTTCAGTTTCTCATCGATCTTGTAAATTATGAAACGGTAGGTTCTCTTCGCCTTCAATTCAAGGAACTTCAACTTGCAATCATCATTCACCGCCATCCCTGATGCTGAATTAGCCTGCAAGTATTTACGCAAAATATCAAACAATAGAAGTTATTCCTTTAAAGAAAAGAATTCTACTTAAACCTAAAAATGTCATCATTTTTTATGAAATGCATCAATAATTAATTCAGCCTAACCTCTATTTTTTTAATTTTTTTTCAATACTATTCCAATCCATGAAGTTCAAACATGTATTACGTTGAAATAGCAGACAATGGAGGAGCATGCACAGACTTTAGGAAAAAGCTACAGATACTGGATAGCACAATGATCTTTTAACCCTCGAAAGGCATGCATAACTTATCACAAGACCCCTCTACAACACAAACTGTCAGTTAAGGATGTATTAGGAGCATCAAGTTGACATCATAAACATGGAAAGCATTTACAGACCAACTATTTCCTGAATTGAAAAAACAAAACCAAATGCCCACCTTTACAAATCTACCTAAACCAAGCAATTTTATCTCCACTAAATCATATAGGAAAATAAATGTTTAACTATGAACTAGACATCAATCAACAAAACAATTCAGACCAGCACCAAAATCTAAAGATAAATCAAACCAAATTAGACGCAGCAGAATTAGACTAAAGTCTAGATCTAAACCGCAACCCTACAATCCACCCAATAAAGACACAATCTAAAGCGGCAGTGCAAGGCTCAAAAATCATTAAACAAAATTTTTACGCTACCTAAAAGTTACATGTAATAAATCCCAAGAATATATGGAACTAAGAATAGATAATAGATAATAGATAACAGATTTTTTTTAAAAAAAAAAAAGCTCAAAGAGAGCAGGGAATTGCGAATCATAAAATATCCAGTGTGAAAATCAGAAAAATACCATTTTTGCGAGTTGATCGGAGGAGAACAGAAGAGATGATCTAGGGTTTCCTTNTATTTTTTAAAAAAAAAAAAGCTCAAAGAGAGCAGGTAGTTGCGAATCATAAAATATCGAGAGTGAAAATCAGAAAAATACCATTTTTGCGAGTTGATCGGAGGAGAACAGAAGAGATGATCTAGGGTTTCCTTGGGACGGAGAGGAAAGCGATCTCTGGAATTGGAGAATATAGAAGACTTTAGTGCCAAGCGGAAGGGATGGAGGTGGCCGTGGCCCGCGTGGAGTGGGGGCCGGGCCGGTGGCTTTCCCATATAGTTTGTCGACCGCTAACGTGGATCCCACGATGAAGCGAACGACTTTGAATTGGATTCTGCCACGTGTTTTGAGCAGCTGTATCCTGTTGTTGGTGGCATGAATTTGGGCGGATCCGGTCTAGCCCAACCCGGTTTGTCCGCCACATTGCTCTATGATATAATCTATATATGATTTTGATTAAATAAAATAAAAGAAATACTATTTTTAAGTGGTTGAATGTTTGCATTTAAGTAAAATGAAATATAAAATTGATGTGTAGTAGAAGATTCATGACAGTAGAGTAATAGATTATTGTCTTTACGTTGCACGAGAATTCAACACGCGCTGATATGAAAGAGAAAAAAAAATGAAAATTCTATAAGACTACATGGAAAATCTAGAAGGAGAAAAAATCAATGTGAAAAATCCTTAGAAAAGGAAAAAAATACGGGATCTAGCCCAATTTAAATAATTCACTACAAGAGTACATAAATCAACTCTTCTCCTAAATTTGAGAATATGGAATTACAAAGTTGTATAGTCGCCGTTTTTGGCGACAATAGGCTGCAATGGTCATAGCTGATTACCGCAGAGGTAGTAGTCATTCATGAGTGTTATAGAATGTGGTTGTAGCTCAAGCTTGTCATAGAAATCGCAGTTGATAATCATGATAGTAGTTGGTCGGGTGGGTCGTAAATGAATACTTCAAGAGTATCAATTTGTCATATCGGCTATCACGATAAGTATAAAGTGCTTCTGCTTTCGGTATTATTTGACAATAAAATATTTTCTCGCTAAAAAATATGGAGCAACTGATGCACAATTAATAAATTTTTATCATCTAACATGAATCTTCAGGCATGACGCAAATCCCGAGATAATCCTGTGAGCTAGAAATGTTCAAATTTTAATTAAAAGTTATTCGCAGCTCTAATTTTAGTAAACTTGCAGTCAAACTGACCAGCTCGACGAGATAGACCCAACGGTACCAAAAAATCGATCAAATTCGAGTCAAATCAAGTTCAGATCAAGTCATTAAATCGCTTTTAGAAGCTTTCTGGACATATTTGGAAGGTCAGAAAGATTTCAAATATTGCGAGCTCTTGGTCGAATCGAGTGTCTCAACAAGACGAATCCAATGAGGCCAAAATCACTTAATTATGACATCGTTAAGGCACTCAAATTCCATTAAACGTCGTTCGATCGAGTGAATCTCTCCGGGGCATCTGATTAGAGTGGTTTGTTTTCCTTTATTAATTGCAATCGGGACTCTATAAATAGAGCCCCACCCCTCTCATGAGAAGGAGAGAGAGAGAGAGCTTGAAGCCTAAAGAAGACTGGAGCCTGGAGAAGGAGTTGAATTTGCCTCCTACCCCTGTATACCTCGACCACCGTCGACCATCGCCGATCACCACTCGCCGGCCTCCGCCAATCACCATTGGTCGCCTCTCTCCTTGCGATGAAGCATCGTGCGAAGCAACAACTGACATCACTGAGTCACGAAGCAACTTGCAAAGCGACACATCATCCCAAACAGGGCTAAACACAAAGACGATGCAACAACGCACCTCAAAGAGGATGTAACAATACACCTCACATACACAAGTGCAACTCCAGACTCCCAACACTGTTGCTTATGGACTTCATTACAACTCGTTGTTATGGCTTAAGTGGCCAACTATTGCCTACGTGATCCACGTCTCATGCAGCTCCCGACTCCAACCATCGCGGTCATGAACATCATTACAACTCATCACTACACTTTACGTGACCAACCACGACCTACGTGGTGAACAGCTCGTGCAGCTCCTAAGCCCGACTCCCATTGGATACTGACGTCAATACAACTAACCACTACGGCCTACGTGTTCCACAACTCGTACAACTCCAAACTTCGGTCCCTTCAGCATACGAACGTCATTGCAACTCACCACTATTGCCTATGAGGTCCACAGCTCGTGCAATTCTCAATTATAGGCGTCCTACGGATTTCATTACAACCTACCACTACAACCTAAGAGATCGATTACGGCCTACGTGGTCCACAACTCGTATAGCTCCGAACTCCAACCCTAGTGGCCCACATGCCTCATCACGACTCACCACAATGGATTATATGACCTACGTGATCCATAGCTCTTGCAACTCCCTGTTACGGCCTCTATGGCCAACCAACACTCTTTAAGCAACCATTTAAGGCCCACATTGTCAACTACTATCAGGGGTATCAACTACAACTTCTATGGCAAGTTAGCGGTACAATCATCTTCTATAACACTCACGAAGGACTACTACATCAACGACAATTGACTATGGCCCTTGTAGCTTGCTATCACTAAGAGCTATAACTAACAATTGTATTTCCATCTTCTCAATTTCAGGATAAGAGTGGAGATGTGTACTCACAATTCATAATAAATTATTTCAACTAGGCTAGAACCTGCGACTTTTTTTTCCTTTTAAGGGTTTTCCACTTAAAAAGTTGAAACATCTCCTCATGCTTACTTCTTAATTCTTTTTAATTACTTGATTGTGTGTTAAATCCTTGTGCAATACTGAGACGATAAATAATCATCACTCTACCATCATAAATCTTCTAGCACTCATCATGAACAAAAATTTGAATTATTTGAAATTCACTTATTAGTTTACTTTCAATGAATTTAAAAATCACTCAATTTTAGATGAATTACATACATATCACAAGAGAGAGGCTTTGTTAGTCATTGGCCACTCCTATTGGGTAATCATCGATGATTGACGTCCATAGCTTGTTGGTCGTAATCACATGCCATTGACTACCACATATAATTGCTCATCATTGTCGTAATTCGTCACTTTTGTCACCTATCTATCCTCATGCATTGATTCCATTTTTCTTCAAACTAAACAAGAAATATAAACATGTATTCTAAGACATAACATTTCAACTACATTGAATTTCTTTTACACTGTATTACTTTTTCTGCCATATAAAACAACCCCTTAAGTAATTCATCTTGGCTTGAAGAGCTGAATTTAATTTTAAGTTGATTGAATTTGATCTCAATTCAAATTAGAGTATCGATTCAAATTGGTGAGGTATCTAATTAACCTAAATTTTTGTGATGAGTGTAAAATTGACAATATATCTACAGGTGGTGAACTCAGAAAAATTTTCTTGTAAGCACCGCACACTAATTCTTTAAAATTATAAAGAAATTAAGTTGATGTCTCATACTTTAAAATTATGGGAAATGGAAATTGCATATAGGTAGACGTATTACAAAGATTTCTCATAATCAATTTGGATTTGTCGGGTAGGCCTCATATGGAAACTATACATTTATTGAGAGGTTTAGTGGAGAAGTTTGGAGAGAATAAGAAGGATTTACATATGATTTTTATTGATTTAGAAAAATCTAATGATAAGGTTTCAAGAGATATTCTTTGGAGTGTTCTAGAGAAGAAAGGTGTTGACTTATATTTAAGTCACTAAAGATATGTATACTAGAGCGATTACTTAAAGATATGTACACTAGAGCTGTTACTTGTGTACGAACAGAAGGAGGAATGACCGAATATTTTCCTATATCAGTTGAATTACATCGCGGATCGACTTTAAGCCCATATCTTTTTGCTTTAGTTATGGATGCTCTTATTGGACATTTACAAGAGAGCGTACCTTGGTGTATGCTTTTAGCCAATGACATCCTTCTCGTGGATATGACTAAATAAAAAGCTTAGAAAAAATTAAATTATGGAGGCATACATTGGAGTCTAAAGGCCTTTGTTTGAGTAGAACTGAAACTAAATACATTGAATGTAAGTTTAATAGTAGTAGCTCTAGTGAACTCTTCAGATATATCAGGTTTATTGTTCAAAGTGATGATTATATAAATGTGGATGTTATTAATAGAATTCAAGTTGGTTGGTTGAAGTGGAGGAACGTTTTGGGCCTATTGTGTGATATAGAAGTATAACATGGATTGAAAGGAAAATTTTATAGATGTTGGTGAGACCTGCAATGCTCTATGGCACCGAATGTTGGCCTTTAAAATAGAAGCATAAAACTAAGTTAAGTGTTGTAGAGATGAGAATGCTTAGGTTGATGAGTAACTTTACAATTAAAGACAAAATGCAAAATTAATTTATTTGTGATACGTTTGGTGTAGCTTCATTGGCAGGTAAAATTAGATAGAGTCAACTTAGTTGATGTGGTCAAATTAAATGTCGACTATCTCATGATCCAGTTAGGAGAGTAGATGTTTTAGATTCGACTTGTGTTAAAAAAGGCAGAGGTGAACCTAAAAGACTCGAGCATATTCTATAAAAATGATCTTAATTTATTAGAATTAAATGAAACTATGACACTGAATATGACATAATGGAGAAAAAAGATTCATATAACTGACCCCACTTAATGAAATAGAAGCTTGTTGTTGTTGTTGTTGTTGTACCACACATACTAATACCAAGTCACGTTGTAAGAAACATTTTCATCTCTGAGATTTTTAATAAGCAAGAAAATAATAGTCAAATAAAAGTATTTTAATAGTCCAAAAGTAAAATACTAAAAAGAAAATCTAAAAAACCCTAAATAATGGTTTATCATTAAGAGTTTTTTAAACTCATAAAGTGGCTATTTGGCTGTGATTCCCAACGTAATACAAATGAAATGCCAAAAAATTTTAATTTTTAGTATCATCCATAAAAAAGTTTGTGGCAAAAAAATTTCGATATATTTGAAATTCTCTTTGGGTTTCATTTTTAATGGCTTTAAAATTTGATTAATTTAAACAAAATCCAAATACAATGCTTTTGTGAGGCAAGACTATTATCATTATCCTTACTCCCCATCACCCAGAATGGTTCTCTGCCATCACCTCGTTCATCGATAGTTCTATACCGCCGTTGTTAACTTTCATCACTCACTATTCTTTGTAATTATCATTAACCTCAACTGTCACCTTCATCTTTCGTTAGTTATTTTGACTATTCTCTATCATTCACAATAACTACTCGCAATCATTAATGCAACTCCTTATCATTGTCACCCCCATTGCTATAAATATTTGACGTATTTTACAAGCAATCAAATACAAAAAAAAACTTATACTCCTCAATATCTTACGAAGAATAAATAACTAACAAAATAAAGGCACAATTTTTGTTGTTAGGCTTTATGCGGAATTCATTTTATTTTAAACAATAAAGGGCCAAAGGCATAATTTTTAATATTTATGACTTTTAAGGCAAATTATTCTAATTCCTTATTTGCTTTTCTGCAAATTAACTAAGAATATATAATTTTTAAAATTATAGATAAATTGACTAATATACTCGCGCACCATGCATATAAAAACTTAGTTTAAAACCTAAACTTGCGCCAGGGATTCGATAGGTTCGCCGCTGCGGAGGTGGGTTCTGTAGCCTGAGAATCTCCATCCACTGCTAATCTGTCAGTCTACCTATTTCTCTCACTCTATCGTGCGCGGGCTGCTGTATTTTTTCCTTGGGAAGGGATTATTACTCCCGGCTTCTTCTCCCTATCTCCAAATCATTTCTTCGATTTCTTCTGCAATGGCTTTGTCACTGAACCACCCTATCTCCCTCGGCATTAAGGAAAAGGATTGGATGTGGGAAAAGGGGGTTTCTTTGCATAAATGTGGTGTTCTCCAGTTTCGGAGCTGTGATGGGTCTTACCAGCGGGGGAAAAGGGTTTCATCCATAGTTTGCTTGGATGTGGGAACTAGTTCCATCTGCATTCCTGCCGCTCCTACAGTTATTCCTGAAGGACCCTGGAAGCAGGCACAATTCATTTTTTTTGTTTGTTTAATTTGTCATTTAATGATTTTTTTGCAAAAAGCAGCTTCTTTTATTCGCATAAATGCATGTCTTTAGGAGCAGGGTGGTTAAAGATCCAATCTTTAGTTAGTTTCCCAACTTGAGATCTCCTAGAAGTCATTTGATATAATCACGAGCTGAGCCAAGTATAGTTGCTTGTTTGCTTGGTCCAATTTTGATTCAAGCTAAGCATGTCCTGTTAATTTTGATCAAGTTCTATTTGAGCAAAAAATCGATTGGAACTTGATTACTTTTTGATATCCTAAGACAAGTTCTTAGTCGAGTTCACACACACTCATACATGTACAAGGTTACGCATTTAAATGCTTAGATGCGTACGTACTACATACTTTTGTTCAAATGTGAATACATTCATAATTCTATGCGTATATAAATTTCTATGTACAAAAATTTAGTTTTTAATATGAAAGGGTTGACTTAGTTCAAGCTCAATTTGAACTGAGCTTGATTTGTTAGTTTGCCCGTTGACTTTTATCCAAGACAAAAGTTGATTTAATTTTTGAACAATTACAAGCTAATTCACAGTTTTTTTTTCTTTAAGCCCATATCTTTTTGCTTTAGTTATGAATGGTCTTACTAGACATTTACAGGAGCATGTACCTTCGTGTATGCTTTTTGCCGATGATATCCTTCTCATGGATAAGAAGAGAGAAAAAACCCAGAAAAAACTTGAATTATGGAGGTTGACATTGGAGTCTAAAGGCCTTCATTTGAGTAGAACTAAAACTGAATACATGGAATATAATTTTAGTAGTAGCAGCTCTAGTGACAAAAGTGCAAATTTGGCTGATCAAATTATTAAAAGGTGTCAACGATTTAGATATCTTGAGTCTGTTGTTCAAAACAATGGTGATATAGATAGGGATGTTAATAGTAGAATTCAAGTTGGTTGGTTGAAGTGGACGAATGCTTCGGGCCTTTTATGTGATAGAAAAGTACCACTTATACTGAAAGGAAAATTTTATAAGATGGTTGTGAGACCTGCAATGCTCTATGGCGCTGAATGTTGACCTTGAAAAGAGAAGCATAATACTAAGTTAAGTGTGGCTGAGATGAGAATGATTAGGTGGATGAGTGGCTTTGCATTTAGAGACAAAATGCAAAATGAATATATCCGTGATAGGATTGGTGTAGCTTCAGTGACGGATAAAATTAGAGAGAGTCGTATTAGATGGTTTGGTCTCATTATATGTTGACCATCTGACGATCCAATTAGGAGTGTTGATGTTTCAGATTCAACTTATGTTAAGAAAGGCAGAGGTAGACCTAGGAAGACTTGGGCTTATTGTATAAAAAAATGATCTTTATTTATTAGAACTAAATGAAAATATGACACTAAATAGGGCACAATGGAGAAAAAAGGATTCATATAGCCGACCCCACGTAGTGGGATTAAGGCTTTGTTGTTGTTGTACAAGCTAATTCACAACCTATTTAGGATTACATTGAATTACTAATCAAAGAAGCATAAGTGATGGTTTTGGCTAATATGGATAAAAAAGGTGCACATTAGAACAAATGGCCATAAAAAATTCGATCTTACCATGCCTGGGCATGCTATTCTTATAAAGAAGGGCTCATCATTCTGTAGGTTGTGTATTTGGTACAAGTGATTTTCAGTATCTGCGGGTTTATAGCATTTTAAAGTTATATGAATATAGTTGGAATTAGGATTTAAGGAAGAATAATACAGAAGTTTGATGTTGCCATTTAGAAGGTTTTATTCATGAAAGACACAAAAGCTAAAAGCTCAACCATGCATTGATTTTATAGCAACTTTTGATGTATGATTGGATTTATTATGGAAACTTTCTAAAAAGGAATTAAAATTGTCGAGCAAATTAAATGACAACTAAGCATTATGTTTGAACATTTGAAAAAAAAAAACTGTAATGTCTGTGTTAATCCTATCATGGAGAGAATTCACTATCTTTCGTTCTACTAACAGTACTGCTGTGCATGCTCTTCTTGGAATGATATATCTGCCAACCTGCATTGCATTTGATACTACTCATTGACTATATTGGGTGTTTTGATAAGTTTAATTTATTTATGTCATAAGATTCCTGGCGGTGTTACTGCTGCGAAAGGATTCAAAGCTGCAGGACTTTATGGCGGTTTACGTGCAAAAGGAGAGAAGCCTGATTTGGCCCTCGTAACTTGCGATGTTGATGCCGCCGTAGCAGGTGACAATACACTCTTTTGGTGCTTTGGTTATTTCCAACCCATGTGTTGCAACTTCTTTGAAGAGAATTGAGTTAATAAAGCTCGTTTCATTCTACTTTTTTTATGCCTTATTTTCTTTATTTTATCTTTTTCCTCAATGTGACGAACGCTAAAGCTTTTCTTTCTTTGTTTGGCACATGACAACAACAAGACAATAACTGGTCATGCTGCAGACTATTTATTCTCTCAGGTTTTTCCTTGCAATGGCTGTAGAAAACAATTTGGACTTATCAACCACTGGAAACAAGTTAACCTTGTTATTTTTGTGGCTTTGTTGCTGAAATGGTCAATCTAGTTTATCGTTTTTCTAACTTTCAATTTTATTAGCAACAAATGGTTTTTTGACTCGTACTATAGTACCCAACTCTGTTTTACAACTACTCAAAGCTGGGATATTTTGCTACAATTAAAGTGTCAATGATAAGGAGAGTAAAGAGAGGGACATAAAGGTTTTGGCAGAGAATTTATGATTGATTTGACAATGATTGTTTTGTTATGGCTCTTGAATAAAATCCACAAAGAATGGAAAACCTTATAAAAAAAAAACCAACTAGGTAAGTTCAAATTAAACATTAATTCTTATAGAAATTTTCCTAATTTGAAGGTAAATTTAAATACAAATTTATTTAAACAAAATAAAAAATTCAATTTCATCTTATTTTATTGTAGTCTCATATTTAATCTGGTGTCGTCCTCTTGGAATCTTGATTTCCCTTGTATGATGTCTGATCGACTATTTGATTGCGCCTATATATTTTTAGCGATATTCTCTTCAATCCCAATAGTCTGATATGATAAACATCTCTTTAGACATTTTCCATCAAGAGAATTGCAGAATTAAAACCTTGGTGATCACAATTTCTTCGATATTTACACGATTTGATAACCCAAATAGTGAGGATAGCTTAGTTTTATGGGCTTCTTTGAGATGATTAGATTAGCAATCCATTTGATGATTTGATCTCCAAATCATTGCGACATTCCTTTGTATCTATATGTTATACAATAATTCCTACTTATATGGCTTACTTGCGATCTTTGGCTCCACGTAGTTTCATTTGTTTCATAGTTTTCAAGATCGTCTAATTTAGCTCTTTAGTGTCTTTTTTGATTTAAGGATTTAAGCCCATTCTTTACGTTTATACTTGTGATTATCTACTTATTTACTGTTTTTTTGGTGGATTTATAATTACAAATAGATGCGCTTGTAACATTTAAATGACATTATATTTGCTAATTTTATTTTAGTTATTCTTAGTTTCCACTCTATAGTATTGTTTGGATGCGATTCTTTATAGTTTAGTGTAATTGGATATTGCAGATTTTTCAGGGAGGTTATGTCCTTACATCAAGATTGGGTTTGGATTGTTACTTGTTGACTTTATTCCTTTGCTCAATTTTAGTTCTCTAATTTAGTGTCCAGATTGTTTGCATGGCTAAGTCTTATCAAATCCTGGGCAATGCATTTTCTTAAATTTGGTGCCAATTTATATGATCCCGATTCTTTATGCAAGATTTATGTTAGATAATTATTAGATTGTTGTTTGATTAAATTTATGCGCTGTTTTGATTTCATGTAAAACAACAAATAAATTTTTTATGATCTGTTTGGGGCGGTTGCAATTTTATGTAAATGTAGTTGTAAAGCTATTATGGAAAAAATAACTTTTTTGAAAATTATTGCGGATATTATAAATATGTATTTTTTTATAAATAAAGTTAGGACAAATATTCTTTTAAAATTTAGGGTTTAAAAAATAACTTTTTTGAAAATTATTGCGGATATTATAAATATGTATTTTTTTATAAATAAAGTTAGGACAAATATTCTTTTAAAATTACCACATTCGAGTTATTTGGTTGTAAAAAGAAAATTCTTATCAAAGAAATAGACAGTCGTGGTGGCGGTTGAAAAACAACACAGTAAGAAAGCTATCATAAACAAACCCAAAGTTGAAATTTTGTACTTCTAATTTGAACCTACGTACAATTATATGATGTAATGAGCTATTCATTATGATTTTTGTCGATTCTAAAATTGTTTACTTATATGAGTCGATGATTCTTCATAGATCAAAACACTCTAAAATTTAGAAATATGGTGGTGAACATTTTAATTAATGTCGTCAGGGGTGTTCACGACCAACATTGTTGCAGCTGCTCCAATTAAATACTGCAGAAATGTGCTAAAGCTTTCAAATACAGTATGAAAATTCCTTCTTTTTTTGGCTTCTTGCCATACATGATTTTAAGTGCTATGCACGCCTTTACAAATTACAATTAAAATTAAAATGCTTGTTTTTCTGCTTTAAATTTTGCAGGCACGTGCAGTATTGATTAATGCTGGTCAAGCGAATGCTGCTACCGTATGCTTTTTTTTTCATTTTTAATTGGTTTGATATTGATGATGGCTATCAGTTCTAACAGATTTGAATGATTATACAGGGCGATCCAGGTTATGAAGATGCAGTAGAATGCGCTCATTCTGTTGCCCAGGTTTCTGGTTTCAGATTGTTCTTTTTGGATAAGTTTCTCACCGCAATTTTGATCTTTGAAATTTGAATTTGCTCTGCAGCTTCTTCAACTGAGACAAGAAGATGTAATGATTCAATCAACTGGTGTGATTGGTCAAAGGATTAAAAAGGTATGAAGAACAGTACATGATTTCACTATTTATGTGTTTGCATGCATGCATATATGTTTAAATGTAGGTATTGTGTATAGGGCTGTAATCAAGCTGAGTCGAGTCTAGTATGTCATGGATTGAAGTTGGCTTGGTCGAATCATAAGTTATTCATGTTCAGATTGAGCTTGAGCTGAGCTTTCACATACATGCTCATACTTGGCTTGCTTAAATATTTTAAAAATCATATTTGATTTGTACTTGACTTGTTCATATTAATTGAAGAAAGCAAAAAATTCAAATTAGTACTTAAGTCTTCATCTAAAATTTGAAATCAAATGAGTATTTGATTTTTTTATATGAAGTTAGTAACAAAATAATTTTATAAATCTAAATAAAAGAAAATTTTGATAAATTTCAAATTAGAATATAATACCAAATAAATAAAATAATATATAAATCATGATTAACTTCTTTTTTGCAATAAAATAATATAAATAAATACCAATAAACTAGTTCATTGGAATAAATTAATGAAGAAATTGTATTAAATTTATATGCATATTGATATTAAATTAAAATATTTTATTATTAAAAATTTAATTAATAAATTATAATCAATCAAGTTATATTAAAAATTTAATTAATAAATTATAATCAATCAAGTTATATTTAATAATATATCGTATAAGTATAGAACATTTAACAAGTTATTTGTTGTGCTACAAATGAGTTTTTCCATGAACATTAATAATGGAGTTGAACTATGTTCAAATTTAGTTCATTTTAGTTCGAGTTTTAAAAAAATGTTCAAATTTGTTTATTTATTAATTTGAACAGATATGATTAAGTATTAATCGAGCCAAGTTTGAGTTGTTCATCAAATGCATTGGTTCATTTACAGCTATAATAGTGTTTATCCTTCTAAATGGATAATAGTCTAACTCCTATTTTTACATAAACAATTTCTAGATTATTTAAGAATTTGACTGAGGATTGCAAATTGAATTGCACCTCAATTAAATTATGCACTCTCATCATGAACTTCCTTATTTTAGCTAAGTAGGTATTGATTATCTGTTTGCAGGAAGCTCTTCTAAGTTCACTTCCCAGATTGGTTAATTCCCTATCAGCAACAGTTGAAGGGTATTGTTCCCAAACATAAATTCTGTTACCGTTGGATTGGATTGTTTTAATCATTACCTTCGTGCATCTTTCAACATTTATGTTGCAACTTTGTTGGTTGCATGCCTTCATTAGGATCATTCGCAACTCAAATTTTCTTTTAATTTTTTTAATATAAATGATTATACATGCTTGCGTTAGAAGATAAAAAAAATTGATTCGATGTTATCCATAAGTTATACACCCTAACTTGATTTGATTGTGGTGGAAGAGGGTTAAGGAAGGATTGACGAGATTTAAAATTAAAGTTATGTTTAGTTAGTGGAATTTCAGGGATTTGAATTGGTGCAGGAGAATTGGTAGACATGATGATTAGAATAACAAATAATACTTGTTTACAAGCATAAAATAAAAAGGGTGAAATCGAAGAATATTGCCGTAGGTTTTAAATATAAAGAACATGAACAGGGTTAAAATATTAAATGTAGGAATTGGGTTGTGATGGTTGAAAAGTAATATTGCTGAGGTGAATTGAGTCTTTAATATGGTTATTGCCTTTAATGTAAACATTGATAATGACTTTATTGATTTGTTTTCTGTCTATCATTCTTAAATTATATTGGGAGATAGAAGTGTAATAGCTGAGCTTGAGCGATCCCAATGCTTGTCTTTCAACTTTTTAAAATTTTTTTAATAAAACATTGGCTCATAGTCAAAGTTTAATGTGAATTAAAGGTTCATGTTTGGCTCAAATCAAATATTTTGTTCATTTTCAAGCTTGGCCCGGCTTAAATTTAATTTGAATGATTTAAAAAATAAAAATAAAAATTAATATTTTTTTTAAATACTGTAAAAAAATTAATATAAAATGTTTATAATAATATATATTTAATTATTGACGATCAAACAAAAGTCAAATACAAGTAACTTAGCCTGGCGAACACAACTAGCTTTTCTAACAACCCTATTTACTAGAGTATTATCTTATCATTACGAATACATTCTTCAAGGAATAGGAAGTGCTCATTACGTTAAAACTGGAGCTACCAAATGATAAATATACTTATTTTTCACTTGCAAGAAGTTAGATTTTTTTTTTTCAAAGATTGTAATGTGATTCCAAGTGAAAGTTTTGGCTGCCCAACATAGTTTGATTGTATGATTGAATCAAAATAAATAGTTATTTTAGGATAAGGTGAAAAATAAGAAAATTTTCATCTTTCAAGATAAGTTAAGAGAGGCAAAATCTAATATAAGATGACTTGTTCCATTAATAAGATTGTGACAGAAATTTAAAGCGAGTTTAATAACTAATGGTGTATCAGTAAGGATACTTGATGGTAGATTAGAAGCATATTGTACATTTGAAAGGGGATTGGTTAGTGGGATGAGGTACGCAAGCTTTATTAAGTAAAATGATATGTACTTTTAAAGAGCGTCGAATATTAAATAGGCTTACAATGATTAAAAAAATGTTATAGGTTTTGCAAAGAGGATCACAAGCAAAGGATACACTATAGTTTTTGTTGATTTGTATGATAATCTCGGTACCAAGGAGCAAGAAAATTAGATATATAAAATAGACAAGATATAAGAGATATAGATGTTTTGATCAAGTTAAAAACATTAAAAATGCCTTCACTAATATTTCGATCAATGACGAGAAAATTATTAAGAGGGTTTTAAGGAATATGTTATTTTGGAAGAATATTAAGAACAAAATAATGTGACATTTTACATATTGATTAAAAGAAATCAAGTGAAGTTAGCACCAAAGAAGATGCAANGAAGCTATTGAAACAATTAATTTGAAGTTTTGTGTAGTTTTGGGAAATGGCTAGAAACTCTCATGGTTTTGAGCTCCGAAATTAAGCTCAAACTGTGGGAAAGGTGGTTAGAAGATGGTTGGAATGGGCTCAGAAGTTCTTAGAGGAGCTCTGGAAGAAATTTGGCAAATTTTCCTCAAGGAAATTGGTGATCTCTCTCTTTTTGCATGAGAGGTGGAGTTTAAATAGAAGGGGAAGGAGTGGCCACTATGTTTGGCTAGTGGGTGCAATGTGTTGCTTATGTGGAGAGAAGAAAGGTGTAAGCAACCAATTGGGATGAGCCAACTCAAGGAGTTCAAATTTTGAGTTTTGTCCATGGGGGCCTNTAAGCTATTGAAACAATCAATTTGAAGTTTTGTGTTGTTTTGGGAAATGGCTAGAAACTCTCCTGGTTTTGAGCTCCGAAATTAAGCTCAAACTGTGGGAAATGTGGTTAGAAGATGGTTGGAATAGGCTCAGAAGTTCTTAGAGGAGCTCTGGAAGAAATTTGGCAAATTTTCCTCAAGGAAATTGGTGATCTCTCTCTTTTTCCATGAGAGGTGGAGTTTAAATAGAAGGGGAAGGAGTTACCACTATGTTTGGCTAGTGGGTGCAATGTGTTGCTTATGTGGAGAGAAAAAAGGTGTAAGCAACCAATTGGGATGAGCCAACTCAAGGAGTTCAAATTTTGAGTTTTGTCCATGGGGGCCTCTTGGTTTTAGTGTTTTTTGGCTACTAGGAATGCCAACCATGCCAGAGCTAGTGGTTAGGTGGCTTAGGGGATCCAAAGGAAGCTTAATGATGATTACCATAAAGTTTTAATGGCTGATGGCAAATATCTTTTGGTTTAGCCAAATATGGGAAGAGATCCTCTAAATCAAAAGACCTTTGGTCCATAGCTCATGTAGGGTGGGCTAGGTTGGTCTAGCCTGGTCCCCAGAGTCCAAAGGTTGGTTATGGTGACCATGGCTTGATCAATTTGAATGGGTTTAGTTCAATTCAAGGTTTGGATTCGAAATCATACCATGAGCTTGAATTTAATTTTAGGTTTGTCTAGACTTTAAGTTTGGCTCAATCGAATGATCAAATTAGATTGGATAATTGTCATATGAAGTTTTGAAGAGATATTGGGTAGTTTTAAATTGATTTGGAAGTTCAATTTAGTGGAATTTGAGCCATAACCACATTTTGGGCATTTGGGTTAGACTTGGGTTTGGATTGGGTTAGGAATTATGTTAGGCTCAATTAATGGTTCAAATTGGTCCAAAGGTTTGTAATAAAGAGCTTTGGAGTTCANGATTTAATTTTAGGTTTGTCTAGACTTTAAGTTTGGCTCAATTGAATGATCAAATTAGATTGGATAATTGTCATATGAAGTTTTGAAGAGATATTGGGTAGTTTTAAATTGATTTGGAAGTTCAATTTAGTGGAATTTGAGCCATGACCACATTTTGGGCATTTGGGTTAGACTTGGGTTTGGATTGGGCTAGGAATTATGTTAGGCTCAATTAATGGTTCAAATTGGTCCAAAGGTTTGTAATAAAGAGCTTTGGAGTTCAATTGGGTAAAAATTTTGGAGTTATGAGGTTCAATTTGATGGAATTTATACTTTGATGCAAATTTGGGGATTTTGGCCTAGGTTGGATTTGAGTGAGGTATAAGGCTAGGCTAGGGTCGATTGAAAGTTCAGGCTGGTCAAAAGGAATGTTTTAAGGAATTTGGATGTCAAAATTGTGGAAATTGGATAGGTTAGATGGTTCAATTTGAGGAAATTGGGTTCGATTAGGCTTGGAATTTAGGTTTGAAGTTGGGTTTAATTGAGCTTTAGTTTAGTTTCAATCAAGCTTAGATGTGATGAATTTGAGTTTAGAATTGTAATTAGGAGAGATTGAAGTCAATTTGGTGGAAATTGGAGGTGAATTGGGGAATTTGGGCCTTAAAGGTCAAAGTTAGGATTTTTGTCAATTTGGTCAAATTCGACTTAATGAAGTGGTTCAAATTGATTTTGGAGACATTTGGAGTAAATTTGGAGATTTTGGGAATTTTTGGAATTTTTGGAATTTTTTGGGTATGAAGGGCATTTTGGTAATTTTGGGGATTTTGAAATTTTTGAGGCATTTTGGTCAATTTGAGTGGTTTAAAATGGTTTTAAATGATTTTTTAAGAGATTAGTAATTTTGAGGATTTTAGGGTTTCAAGGGTAATTTGATAATTATGGGAAAGTTTAGAGGCAAAAGCTAAAATTGGGTATCTATCTAAAATTGGGGTTCAATAGGAGGCCAATCATGAAATTACCCTTCAGGAGCCATGAAACCAAGGAAAACCCTGCTTTGAATCCTTCATGTGTTGGTTTTAGCCAAACCCTAGCCTAGGGCTAATGATTTAGGACCATCCATATGAGTTTCCAAAAAGAGTAAGGGATCAACTAAGCATATTTGGCTAATGGTTGAGGTTGTGAGTGTAAGTGAGGGGTATTAAGTGTATGTGTGTGTACAACAAACCAATACCACATCGCTCATAGTCAACCTTAAGGCCAAACAGTTCTATGGGGACTCCTCTTGAGCTCCCCCATATTGGTTCCACCTATTAAATGCTAGAGGTTAGAACCAACATGTGGAACTTCAAGAGGAGCAAAGAAGAGTTTTAGAATTCCTAAAGGTGAGGGTTCCATCACTAGTCCTCTAGGACAATCAACAGGAAAGTCCTATGGCTATATCCTATGCTTGTAGGAGAAGAAACTTGACCTTAACCAAAAGTGAGGTCAACATTTATATATAAAAACAAATTTTCAAAATAAGAAACAAAGGTAAAACAACTTAACTCAATCTCTTCCTCGAGAAAATCCCTTGAAGTTCCTTTGAATTTCCTTCTCTCTTTACAATAACACTCAAATCTCTCTTAAAAATGCAAGGAAGAAGAATCTCTTACTTTCACTCTCCTCTTACAACTCTTAAAGACACTTGCAACACTCTCTCACAACTTGTAACTCATGCCCCATTCATTAACACTCCAAAAATCCCCAAAAACTCTATAATTCTGACATAAAAAACACTATTTTATAATGTAACGACGAATTTCCCAAGGGTCTCCATAGGCACCTCTTCAAAATTCATCCAAAGTCAATGCATTTATGAAAATAACCATCTCCGGCGCCTAGGCACCGAAATCTAGTGCATAGGCACCAAAATCTGGCGCCTAGTGCCATCTTCTCTGTATTATGGTGCTTAGGTGCCAACTCAATTTTTTGAAAATGCCACTTTTAACTCTAAATTTTGCACTTTTGGCATCCTTTAAGCTCCAAATGCCTCGACATAGTATACCTGCAGTAGAACATGAAAGTACATTTCTTTAAAGTGTAATTTCACCAAATTTAAGCTTTAACTACATATGAAAAATTGAATTTTTTTGGTGTATCAATCAATGAGAAACTTTGTTGGAGAGATCTTCATCTTTCGTTCAAGGCGAAAAAGCTAAGAATTTTGTTCTTCATTATNAATACTTAACACAGAATTGTTATGTATTTACATATCTCACACGTAACTTTCATATTTACATAGACAGCACATTGATGTTTTAAACCTATGCATGAAGATGTTTTTCACTTTTAAGAAGTGGTAATAGTGCAATTTTTGATGTGATATTTTTGAGTGCTATGCGTGTAACAATGAAATTTTAGGTGTGAGATATGTAAATACATATGAATTGTGTGCTATGTATGTAAATGCCCATAAAATCTATGTTCAATCAAAGCTAGAAAATATAGAACAGAGGCTTTGATTGGGCCATTGGAATTAAATATGAACAGCATGGTTGTTATTTCATTTAACCTGTGCTTTAAGAAGACATTGACAATAAGATAAGGCGCATTTTATTATTTTGGATTCAGGTGCACTATCGTTGGATAAGATTGCTTGGATAATTGACTATAAATGAGTATTATCTGTCATTCACTGCATATTCGTAAATGCCCATAAAATCTATGTTCAATCAAAGCTAGAAAATATAGAACAGAGGCTTTGATTGGGCCATTGGAATTAAATATGAATAGCATGGTTGTTATTTCATTTAACCTGTGCTTTAAGAAGACATCGACAATAAGATATGTCGCATTTTATTATTTTGGATTCAGGTGCACTATCGTTGGATGAGATTGCTTGGATAATTGACTATAAATGAGTATTATCTGTCATTCACTGCATATTCATATGCACGTTAAATTCTTTGGGGTATTCAAATTTGATTTCTATGTGAAAAAGTTTTATCCTTCTGCTTAAACAATTTTTTATGTCGCTTTACAGCTCAGTTAATCCTTTATTTTTCGTTTGTGATGTTTTGAAAAACATAAATTGAGATTATACATTGATTTCTGTCTCTAAAAGAAAAATATGCATGAAGTTTGGGTTTGTAAACATTCTAAACATTCATAGTAACATTTTGAAATGCGTCAATCATTGTTTGGTTTGTAGGTTATGCAAGGCCTTGCAAAATCAATAGCTTGGGATGGTGAGGGAGCAACTTGCTTGCTTGAGGTTTTCTCATCCTTTTAGGAGTTCTATAGCTTAACTCGTCTTAAATGCGTGCAAAAAACGAAGTGGTGATTATAAATGAACAATAATTCTATGTCCTTCAGGTTGTTGTTTCTGGTGCCAATAATGAGGCAGAAGCAGCGAAGATTGCTCGGACGGTGGCATCCTCTTCGCTTGTAAAAGTATGTTCTATTTAACTAAAATTTCTATTTTTGGCTTTAATTAATTTGGCTTTCTTATTGTGATTCTAGATTTTGAATTGTAAGTTGCTGTTGGACTCAATTTTTTCTTCCTTCAGGCAGCTGTCTATGGTAGAGATCCTAATTGGGGTCGCATAGCATGTGCTGTTGGCTATGCTGGCATTGATTTTGACCTTAATGCGCTTCACTTATCATTGGGAGATATCCCTCTCATGCGCAGTGGGCAGCCACTTCCTTTTGATAGGTATGATGGTGTATTTCATCTTTATTTAGATTTGTCTTATCCCAACTATTTTGGGGTAGATTTGTTTATAATTTTTCTCCCTTCATTTTTTTTAGCATTCTCTGTAGCTTCAACTCTATTTTATGCATGTTTTTTTGACAATTTCTATATAAATTACCTTTGGTTTGCAAGTTTTCATTTATATACTTGGTGACATTAATTTTATCTTGGTACTTTGTTGTGCATTTTTTTCTCTATACTTTATATGTCCAAATCACTTTTTTTTTGTAATATTATTTTTAGTAGGCACCTATTAAGCATTGATATAGACACGATAAGGGAACAACGAGATGTCATAATTGTAAGCATTAGGACACAAAATGCAATAGACATATTTTTTATGTTTTATAAATTATTAAGATAAAATATAAAATTTTAATTTTATCCATAAGATATGACATGATAAGAAGCTTTCTAAAGAAAAATATCACACGATTGATAATAAAATAATGCTTAATCACATAAGATTTCATTAATCATTTCAAGTTGTCTTATGTTTTCCCAATATCAATATTATTTTTAAAATGTAAAATATTCTCCAAAAAAAAGCCTTTGCTAAGCAAATAAAACTTGAATATGTATACTAAAAAATGTTTTGCATAGATCTCGGGTCTACCCTCGACCGACTTTTCCCCCAACTGAGGACTTTTTCTCATGACCGGACATCAGAACCCGACGACTCCCCCTTGACAGGAAAACCCCAGAATTACAGTTCCAGTGGTCGATGAGGTACCCAACCGAATACACCAACACAAAAGACTAAAATATCCTATACTAACCCCTTTAAAGCAAGGGTAATATTGTAATTTAACATTGGTCCTATCATCTATAAATAGGGGAGAACTTTCATGTAAAGTGGCTTTTCGGCTTCTCCTCTTGTAACCCAACTATTTAAGTGAAATAAAATGGGTTTGAGAGTCCGGGAACAACTCATTCGCCCCGACGGGACAAATATTTTTCTTCTGTCTCTCTCCCTCCCTCTCAATCTCCTTTTCTAGATTGCAACGCCTCTATACCTTGTGCACGGTCTACCAGACATATTTGATTTTTAGGTGCGGTGAGCATGGACCGTGCCTGCAACAAAAAGACGAGGAATATCGAGGAATACTCTTCAGAGAAACAATCCTGGCAAAGAGTACCCACCAATGGAACTGTGGAGCAGCAGATTCGCCATTTATCTTTCGCTATCGACAACATTCAAGAAACTATGTAGACCTGTAAAAAATTAGGTGCATGCTCTCCTTTTTTCTGATCTAGCCGTTTATCTCACCGACTCGCTAGACTCCATATGTTGCGTTGGCCCCCTCATCAGTCCACCAAATTCCCTTTGCTGCGCTAGCTGCCTCACTACTTGTTGTCCGACCACATCCCCGATCAATCACCTCACCCACCTATGTTAGGATAAACTGATCAACCACCTAATTCCCCCCAACCATCCGGTGAGCCTACCTCCACTTCCATGCCTTGGGAAAATGGCGGCATTCCATTGAGAAGATTGTAGAGAATAACCCCAACATTCCAAACACCCGCCACTTGGTTATAGCAGCATGCCAACACCTCTGATGCTGTATAGAACGAATCGCCAACTGTATCACACAAACTCTGCATGGGCTTGATATAAATAGCGAGGCCAAAATCCATGACTTGATTTTTGACTCCACCTCACGGGCTCTTCACAAGCGCTTTTCTACCGACCGTCCTCCCATCCCAAAAAATCCTTATAGGCCGAACGTTCTTTTAATAGGTTACAAAAATGCAAAACACTATTTATTATCATTCATTTTTTTGATTTTTTCTAGCCCCTATCAGAATTATTCTCAGATTAAGCCCTGTTGAACCATGTCGCCTTGCCGTGTCGGTCGGTTGCCACCATTCAAGCGTCCACCTTGCCATATCGCTCTAGCCACCTTACCTACCGACCTTTCTCTTCGCTGTCGTGCAAGGAACCGCTCCATGCCGATCGTCTGCCTTGGGGATGGTCTTTACAACCCACCTTTGCCCTCTGTCGATAGTGGATCTCACGCCACCAATCGACCATCACTTTATCGGCTGACCCAACACTTTTTCTTGCTGTCGCAAGCCAGAAGCCACACATCTAACTTAAAAAAAATTCTTGCCCACGTCTCCAGCTTCTTCATCCACCGCTTGAACCATCTGACCATCTCGTCACACACCTCGTCGTCCCCCCTTGTCTTCGTCGTTTCTTCTTTGTCCTCCCCCGAATCGATGCTTTCTTTCAAGGCAATCCCCTCTGATCGCTCTTCACAGTTGGTCTCCCCGCCGCCCCCTTACCCTCTCCGTTTTCTTTACTTCTACCACTTTATCTCCCCTCATATAAAAATCTTTTGTTTTCTCATTTTGCCTTTAGAGAGGCACACACGTATTGCCAAGCTCGGCTTTGAGGCCGATCTCTTCATTTGCCCTCATCCACCTAAGCTACCCGTCGACCGACCATCTACCTCCGGTCGGCTGCCAATCTCTGGCTGGCTGACTGTCTTCGACTGGCTAATGCTCTGGCACACCACTTCAAAGAACATAAAATTTAAATCTAGCCTCCTTCACATCTCCGGCCGGGTACCTCCTCACTCTGCCCGATAACCATCTGACTGACCTTCCTCCGGACAATCGGTGCGTCGACCGATTGGCCAAGCCATCCGACCACACCGCTCTTGTTCAAAACATTGGAGATTCAAGATCCAAAGCTGCCAAATCTGCAGCTTTATTTTTTCCAAACCGACCGCCTACAAAAGCTGTTAAAAAAGGGAAGATGTACATACATATCACTCACTTTTATCACTGGTTTATTAACTATTCAATTTTTATATATTTATATACTTACATATCACTAAATTATTTTGTGATCCTTCAATTGGCTATTCCCTCGCTGGCAACACTCCCCAACCGACTGCTGCTCGGGTTGCTTCCGACCGACCACGAACTTTCAGTCATCCATCTGCCTCCGACCGATCGTTTCTAATTAGGAAAAATTTACGCATATCACCCAATCCTTTTATTTCTATATATCCAACACCTAAAATTTACTTTTACTTGCTCGTCGACTGCTTCGCTTACCGGCCACCAACCTAAGGCCGACCACCTAAAGAGAAAAATAAAATAAAATAAAAAGAAGATTTATGTCCATAACACTCACCTCTTGTTTCGAATATATAAATACATATATTTGTATACGGTGAAATGTATGAACGAATACATACACATTACTTATTAATAAAGATTTTATGGCTATAAGAGAATTCCAAATGAAACTTTTCTATATCTTGTGTTTTAAATGAATACTGCAACTATTCTTTACCTTCATAAATTCAAATTATTTTGAAGAAACATTAGCACACTAAGGGTCCGTCTTTCTGCCCTTAAGGTGCAAAATAATTTATGAATGCTAGAATATTGAGTTAAAATCTCAGGTTTATTAACTATACCTGTTAGTGGTATCCGACCTTATATAAGCATGTTATCTCCTTCAAATTTACTTTATGATAAATGCACTTAATATTATTTTGTTTTTTATGTGAAAGATCAATGTCCAGACTTGGCGAGATCAAGGAATCAATGCATGCCGGTGATAACTTGGCACTTGGGAAACTTGAACTCGGATAGTAAAACTAACAACGATGCCAAGAGTGTCCGATCGGTCAAAGACATAAAAAAACAACCGACAACGATGTCATAGACGTTTGATCTGTAATAAGGGTCTTGAGATAACTTGCTATTCTACAATGACAAGCTTTGTGAGGGGTGTGCGGCGATTGCCTACGACCCAGAGACAATTCACCACCCGACAACGACAAGCTTGCGAGGGGTGGTACGAAGATCGTCTATGACCTAGTGAAGCTTCGCCACCAGACAACTACAAGCTCCGCGAGAGGTGTACGACGATCGTCTGCGACCCAAAGATGATTTGCCACCTGACAGCGACAAGTTCCGAGAGGGGTGTATATGGATCATCGTTGACCTTAGAGACGATTTATCACCCGACAACAACATACTCCGCGAGGGGTCTACGACGATCATTTATGATCTAGAGATGACTCGTCATGCGACAACAATAAGCTCCGCTAAGGGGTGGAACTTGAGTTGAACAAACATCATATTCAAAAAAATCTAAAAACTTAACAAAGAATCTTCTAAAAAAATTTACTCATCAAAAGCCAACGAAATGGCGGTTAAAAAACTAAAGTTGGGGGCTAAGGAAAGAACTTTTTTTTTTACTTATGTTTTTTCCATTTTTATTGCAACTTCACCTCCAAGAAGAGAAAAACTTGTGGTGTATAGACTAAAAGTGTCACCATAATTGTCAGGATAAAGGAACCGCCGTCAAAATCGCATTGTTGCCTGCTCTGTCTATCGGCCACACTTGGCTGGCTAACTTTTTCCACCAACGGAGGACTTTTTCCCCCGACGGAGGACCTTTCCCTCGACGGAGGACCTTTTCCCCCGACCGGCCACCGGAACCCGATGACTCTTACCAACAAAAACACCCCATAATGACAGATCGAACGGTCGATGAGGTACCCAGCAGAACACATCAACACAAAAGACTAAAATATTATGTACTAACCCTTTTTAAAGCAAGAGTATTATTGTAATTTACTTTTGGTTGTATAAATAGGAAGGTTCTTTCATGTAAAGGGGCTTTTTGATTTCTCTTGTAACTCAGCTATTTAAGTGAATTAAAATGGGTTTGAGAGCCCGAGCACACCCCATTCACCTCGACGGGCAAGTCTTCCTCTTCTCCTCCCATCTCTCCCTCTTTCTCTCTCCCTCTCAATCTTCTTTCCTTGATCCCAATGCTCTATCCCTTGGGCACGATGTACCTGATAGATTTGGATTCAACATAATACATGAGTACACTAATTATAGTTGGTGAAGTCAATGCTAGGGTCATCATTAGCATGAGCTACACTGCTTTTACATTGATGTATTTCCTTTCATTTAAAAAAAAATCATAGTTTCTAAAAATAGCTCATCAAGAAAGAAATCAGGAACTTGAAGTTTGCCTAAATACTAAATTTTTTTTTTGTTAGTAACTTTGTTTCTTTCAAGTGAGTTCATAAAATGTTATGTGCTTCAATTTATTTTGCAACTAGAAGATGAACATGATTATGCCAATAATTTAAAAGCTAAACTTTATAGTCAGGAAACTACCTTTGATAAATTATCCACCGTACCTTTTCATTCATAATGCTTCTAGAAGTAATGAAGTTTAGGACTGAAAAAAAAAAAGAAAAAAAAAACTTGTTACTCTTGAATAGTTTGTGTTTGATTTGTTTGTTAAGAAAGCGGGTTGAACATGAACAATTTTTTTGAGTTTGATTTANGGGAAACTAGCTTTCATAAATTATCCACCATACCTTTTCATTCATAATGCTTCTAGAAGTAATAAAGTTTAGGGCTGAAAAAAAAAAAAGAAAAAAAAAACTTGTCACTCATGAATAGTTTGTGTTTGATTTGTTTGTTAAGAAAGCGGGTTGAACATGAACAATTTTTTTGAGTTTGATTTATAAACGATCCAAATACAAATAAATATTTGTTCATTCATGTTTGACTTATTTTGGCTCGAAATAATTGAATAGTTAAATAATAATATTTATTAATACTCCTTTTATAATAAATTTTTATATGTTTTTAAAAGATGATAAATTTTATTATTTTTAAAATTATTTGGGTGGTATAATTATAAAATATCTAAATTTAAGTGTTAGATTTGTAAATACATAAGATTGGTTGGTATGTATGTAAATATCACTTAAATAAATCCTTTGTCCCGCTGTCACCTAGGTAGCAGTTAAATATGTAATACATAAGAGGTTGGTGCTATGTTTGTAAATGTCCATGCATTTCCCAAAAGAAAAAATCCCGCTGCTCCCTGCTCCACCTCGCCTAGGCGCTCCTTGCTTTGCTTCCCACATGATTTGTTCCACACCAAGTATGTCTGTTTTACTTATGTATTTTATACATTAAAAATGTTTTAATTTATTTTTTTTGGCTTGAACTAATTTCAAGCCAAATATTTTCCTATATTCAAGTCATTAAAGATATGTATACTANAAGTATGTCTGTTTTACTTATGTATTTTATACAATAAAAATGTTTTAATTTAATTTTTTTTGGCTTGAACTAATTTCAAGCCAAATATTTTCCTATATTCAAGTCATTAAAGATATGTATACTAGAGTTGTTACTTATGTTTGAAATGAAGGAGGATTGACCAAATATTTTCCTATTTCTGTTGGATTACATCAGGGATCGACTTTAAGCCCATTTCTNAATATTTTCCTGTTTCTGTTGGATTACATCGGGGATCGACTTTAAGCCCATTTCTTTTTGCTTTAGTTATGGATGGTCTTACTGGACATTTACAGGAGGATGTACTTTGGTGTATGCTTTTTGCTGATGATATCCTTCTCGTGGATAAGAAGAGAGAAAAAACCCAAAAAAAAAAATGAATTATGGAGGTCACATTGGAGTCTAAAGGCCTTCTTTTGAGTAGAACTAAAATTGAATACATAGAATATAATTTTAGTAGTAGTAGCCCTGGTGACAGAAATGTAATTTTGGATGATCAAGTTATTAAAAGTTGTGAAGGTCTGTTGTTCAAAGTGATGGTGATATAAATGGGGATGTTAATAGTAGAATTCTAGTTGGTTGGTTGAAGTGGAGGAATGCTTTGGGCCTTTTGTGTGATAGAAAAGTACCGCTTATATTGAAAGGAAAATTTTATAAGACGGTGGTGAGACTTTTAATGCTCTATAACGCTGAATGTTGGCCTTTAAAAGAGAAGCATAATACTAAGTTAAGTGTTGTCGAGATGAGAATGATTAGGTGGATGAGTGGCTTTACACTTAGAAGACAATATTGGAAAATGAATATATCTGTGATAGGGTTGGTGTGGCTTCTGTGACGGACAAAATTAGAGAAAGTCGTCTTAGATGGTTTATAATGAATTTATCCGTGATAGGGTTATTGTAGCTTATGTGACAGACAAAATTAGAGAAAATCAAAAGAATATATTCGTGATAGGGTTGGTGTAGCTCCTGTGACAGACAAAATTAGAGAAAGTCGATATCCGGGACAGGGTTAGTGTAGCTCCTGTGACAGACAAAATTAGAGAAAGTCGTCTTAGATGGTTTGGGCATATTTGGTGTAGCTCCTGTGACGGACAAAATTAGAGAAAGTCGTCATAGATGGTTTGTTCACATTAAGCGTCGACCATCTGATGATCCGATTAGGAGAGTAGATGTTTTAGATTCGACTTTTGCGTTAAGAAAGGCAGAGGTAGACCTAGGAAGACTTGGGCTTATTGTATTAAAAATGATCTTTGAGTTAAGAAAGGCAAAGGTAGACCTAGGAAGATTTGGGCTTATTGTATAAAAAAATGATTTTAATTTATTAGAACAGAATAACCTCGTAAGACTTGGGCTTATTGTATAAAAAAATGATCTTAATTTATTAGAACTAAATGAAAATATGACACTAAATTGGAAGCAATGGAGAAAAATGATTCATGTAGCCGCCCACGCAGTGAGATTAAGGCTTTGTTGTTGTTGTTGTTGAACTAATTTCGAGTCGAACATGAGCCAGACACAAGCTTATTAGATATATTACGAACCGAACACAAACACACTCTTAACAAACAGTTTTGAACACAAGCCGAATTCAAATAACTATAATTTCAAGCGAGTTTAGCACGAACAAGCCCGACTCAATTACAACCCTAATAAAGTCATGATCAACGAAAGTAAAACTACGAATTTTAAATTAATAATTGATCCGTTTTCAATATTTGATATCTCATTGTCTTTATATGGAGCCTCATGATTTGGAATTTCCGTTAGCTAAGACTTAAGTGTAATATCTAATTAAAGAATTTAATTAATCAGTGATAATTACTAATCAAGGAATGTCAATACTATTAGTAATGAGAAAATTAAATGCTACATTGGATTTGGAGAGTGAGCCAAGCAATGAAGGTGAGTATTGGTTTCATTTCATTTTTGAATAGGATTGCCATATATACTCTTATAGAAAGTAGTTCTCTTTTCTTAATATCTATGAATAATATCTTTCTCCTTCTCTATCATAAAATTCCTTATATCATATACTTGATGGCAAGTATGCTTAATTGCATCAACTACTCTTGACTTGTTATATATTCTCTATAAAAGTAATAATATAATCTATTTTATCCTATCTCAAATCATCCATGTTTTTTTCCTTATAAACTTTTAACTTGTTCACATCATTATCATGGTAAGTGCTCCACTTGCATTATGTGTTGTTCTTATTTTATTATTCGGAACTGCATAGTCATAATTATAATTGATGTAAAATGAGTTTGTGTTATAACTAATGTTTTTTAATTTCACAAATTAATTAAAAATTGACAATTACATCGAGGGATCCGTGATGAAGACCTTGATAATGTTTACATCTTCTGCAATGTTTTTGATCAAAATGTATTCTTCATAAGTGATCTTATCACCCTCCACATTTTATAGGGCATAATATTCTTCGATGTATGAACATAAGTAGTCCAAAAAATCGAATAAATAGTCTCAATCAGTGTTTCTGCAGTTTATATGCTATCACATTGTTAGTGATTAATTGAATTATTTTATCCGAACACCCCAATAATTACTTATTTGATTTAGTTAATTGTATTGCAAAAGTTATCCTTATATGCTCATTTACAGTTGATGACCTTTATTAACATATGTTCACATTCCATGGTGCCATGAAACTAATGAGAGGTATTCTTAGCTCAATTATTCGATTATTACAAATTTTAATAACTTATAGCTCCTTTTAGGCTCTAGCATTCTTTCAACATTTGTTCTTTCATTTGAAATGAATTTATTCCCAAAGATCATAACTAAGTGAATATAAACACCGAGTGTATTGTTGGTTGCATATGAGAAATCAATAAAATATTTTTTCATATGAATAATCTCTAGCGAATATTTTTTTCCATAAAGCTCGTAATTTCCTCTTTTTAGGATTATAGCTTTTCACCTTAAAATAGTTAAATTTTTTGTGCTACAATGTGTTATCGCTTTGTCGAGAAGGAAGTTGAACCTTTTTAAATGCGTCATGTTTTTCTTCTACTCAACTTAAGTATCTAGCCTTTGAACTTACTAAAGCTATGTAGATGTTATTTTGGCGCATAATCGAACATTTATCTCATGTTATTAGAGTAAGTGAGCTCTAATCCTAGAGTATGGTTCTTTGAACTTTCCTTGACAAAAATTGTCCTTGAAAGTCTAGATCGCCTCATGCTTCAATTAATTATTGTTTTAAAGACATGTGAAAGAAAAACCTTCAATAAAATGACAAGTCAGAGCATATTTTTTTGTGGTGTTGTGCATCTATATATTTTCTAGTGTTTTAGTTATAAAAACATATCAAAAGTTTGACAAATCTATTTAATATTATGTTGGCAAATGGTGATTAAGCTATGTCGCAACTTCTATCATCTATTCTATCCTCTAATGGACCAAAGCCATTATACGAATGACATTTTCAATTGCTATATGCACAAAAAACTTACTAGTGACAAAAAGAACCAAATACATTGGTCATCATTTATATTGAACAATCTAATAGTGAAAGTCATCATTTATATTGAAAAATCTAAAAGTAAAACTAGTTAATATAATATAAGTATATCGTCTATAAATTTAAGCCTTTGCTATGACATTAATAATATTTTTTATGTTATTCACATAATTATTTGGGACAACTCATTAATAATACTTGAATTATTTTCCATACAATGACATCTTAAAAAAAGGTTAAATATTTTCACACATTTGGTTAATACGAAACTCAAAATCAATCGATTAACTTTCTAGCACAAGACTATAGACATATGCACACGGGGCATAGGATGTGGTTTCATGAGAGCTTGAAGTGTGCATGTTCTGGCTTTATTTTCTTTTATCATCTTCGTCCACACCCTCATTATCTTAGTTGTATATTTGAATGATCCCACATTCTTCCTTCTCATATTCATCGTCTCAATGTGAGGAGGAATGAAAAAAGAATGAGGTTAGGCATGAAACTATCCCCTTCCTGCCTCGCTTCCTTATCTTCATATCTTCGAGATGAGCTTCGGCTCCCTTGTCCTCTTTTGTGGCTCGATGTGAGTTATGGGTTAGGGCATCTTTATTTTTTATTTTATAATTTGAAGCTAGCATTTAATTTTTTGGCTCCACTGCTATCCTCAGTCCATGTCCTGCTTCCTAAGTAGTCCCTTATATGCCCTTGGCTTGCCGGAGCCTAAATTTATAGAATGAAATTCCAGCACAATTTTTAAAGTGTTGGAGCTATGTTTGTCTGGTGCGGACTCAGGAGCCTTTTTAGGATTGTCCGTGCTTCATAGGTAGGCACTATTTTGTTTAGTATATTGAAATACAAATTGTCAGAAGTTGCATAGTTACTGGACTTGTGATTATTCAAATGCATCATGATTAGCTTCTTCCACCACCACGACTACCATCATTTCTGCTTTTAGGAGTTTGATACATTTTAAGTGGTCTTTAACCTAATCATTCGCATTTGTGTGTACACCATTCTAATCTTTTTCTTCCTCCCAAAATATGACTCTGTCAACCTCAATTAATCAGCCATCAATTGCTATTTTAATTAAAGTCAGGAAAAAAAATATTGAAGAAAAAGTTTTTTCTCACCTTTTTCATGATCACTATCATTGATTCTAGTATTATAATTAGTCCAATATGAGTAAAATGTTGGTTTGTTTAGAACCATATGTCATTGAATGATGGTTTGGCATTGGATGGTAATTTGACAATCAAAGCTATGGCTCAATAGTGATTGATGGTGGTTTGAATATGGACATTAATGATCGATATAGATGATATGATGGTCATCCAAGAATGCTTGAAAACCAATGTTGGTTTTTTGGTGATCCAATAGATTAACAGCTAAAATTGATCTAGTGACAATCCAACTAATGGTGATCTGATAATGGTCTGATTGTGGTTTGCTGGTGATCAATTGATGTGGTGGTATCCAACAAGCATCAAGCGTGAGGGGGTCCCTACACTTCTTGATTCATAGGGTATAGTTTGGGTTGGCTTATGTTTTTAAAAGCCCTTCACTCTAGTCACTACACTTCTTGAAATTTCAAATTGATCCTTGCAATAAGATTCCAGGCTTCATAACACTTTTAATATTTGTTTGTTTAGATTACACGATACTTGGCATGACTTGTTGTTAACTGTTATAAATCTCCTCTTTTCATAGAAAAAGATGGCTATTTTGAATTTTCAATGATGTTTTGGATGAGGATGCTTTGGGGCCAAGGAAGTAAAATTGTTGAGAGAACTGTTGGGTGAGGTATTTGTCTGAAATTCCTTATGACTAGACATTTTTGTGCATTTTAGGAAATAAACCAAATTAAATTCCTTTTGTTTGGGTGGCCAAACTTTATTTTATGGATTGGGTTTTGATTTAATCAACTTGATGTGGAGGGGAACCATTTGAAAATCTTGAGAATTATCTAAAAGATTTTAGAATATTTCAGAAGATTTTGGAAAATCCTTAAAATTCAATGATGTTGAGATCCTCTTGGATCAATCAAAAATGTCGAGGTGCTCTAACATTCATGAACAATAGCTATATCCACATTCCAAATTAAATTTTGTTGCCATGAAAATCACAAATCATTTCTTATGAGATCAAAAATCACTCTTTGAAGAACTTGCAATGGAATTAAAGCATTCTTAAAATGGCATGCAAGCATCAAGCACCAAATTATCACCCTAATTTATGATTTGGATTGTGAGATAATTGATTCATTAGTTTTTGCTAATGTGTTGGATTAATATATGTGTGTGTGTGTGTGTGTGTGTGTGTATAAAGGGAGGGAGGGAGGGAGGGAGAGTTTTTCTTTACTTGCGAATTTGTAAGAAATTTTTACTACAAATCACACTTGCTCACTTAATGTCTTTATGGTACGCATCATAAAAATCAAGCAAAATTTATACTCTTATGTTGATATAATTGCACTGTAGCTTGTCAAAGTAAGCTTTTTTTTTTTAGCAAATTTGCCTACTTTGCATTTCAGACCGCCACTAGAGTTCTATATTAGGAACTGCTTTATTGCTATAGTCTAGAAATATTTGCGGCAGTAAGTTTTTTTTTTAAATCAAATCCTTTAAAGTGTGGCGGCTAATGAGGAAAACTATTGTATGACTCTTTATATGAAAAAATATATATATATTTATAATTCTTACCACATCTTTCTGAGAAGTTTTTTCCTCGTCACAGTTTAACAATCACCAAATGGATGCTTTAAGTCTGATTTAAATGTTTGTTTGCAGGGTTGAAGCCAGCACTTATCTCAAACAAGCCGGAGAGTCTCACGGCACCGTAGAGATCCACATATCTATAGGCAAGCCCTCAAAACTGTATTCCATAATAATAATAAAAAATTGTTTTTGCACTTTTCTTCTTTTCCACTTGCTGCAAATCTTAAAGCTACAATTCCTTTATCTTTTGATATTAGGCAATGGAAGTGGGTGTGGAAAAGCCTGGGGATGTGATCTAAGTTATGATTATATCAAAATAAATGCTGAGTATACAACTTGATTCCTATGAGAGAATATGGGCTATTCATCCTAACATGCACCCCTTCATGTCTGTAAGATTATCTGTCTTGCTTTTCTTGCAATTAAGTTATTTGCATCTTTTGGTTTTTTTTTCTTTCAGTTGTACCCCTCAGAATCCATTTTCTACTTATTTTTTATGCTTATTTGTGAGAAATTTTTTGTGACTAATAATTTTAATTTTTAATAATTGTAATCAAATTAGAATAATCATGTGAAATATACTGTTATAATTATTCGTACTTGATTTTGCCCTCTTGAACCTTATCAAGGTGTATCAACGATTCATCTTCATTGATTTTAGATGATGCCGAGTTGAAAGTAGAAGTTTATCATTCAAATATTCGTTTGGACTTGGATCAAATCAATTTTTGTTTCATTGTGCTCGTCTTGTCGTGCTGGTCAGTTTGATTATAAGGTTGTTGGAATGGGGGCATTGGATAATCTTACATATATGTATGTGAGTATATTCACATACATATCAGACACCTAAAATTTAATATTTATACTTATAACATCTATGATTTCATAAACTTATGGATAAAAAAGTTATATTTCACTTTAAAATAGATAATAAAAATAACGATTTTAATATGATGTTAAAGATTTATATGGTATATATGCATGTAAATATGAATGCATCGATGTTACATATCTAAATACTTAAGAATTATATGTCACGTTTGTAATGCCCTTCCTTTCATTCATGCAAAGTGCATTTACACAACATATAATTCATATGTATTTACCTTCGCACAGTTAAACTTTCATATTTACAAGTAATCACATAAAAAGAACACACTACCAATCTACTATCACATTTTAAATGTGAATTCTATATATTTTCTTGTATAGACATAAAATATCAAAACGCTATATAAGTAAATATAAAATTTTAAAAAGGTGTGATCAGATAAATAAATGCATTAAAAATTTGCACTATGTTTGTAAATTTCCTTTCCTTCACGCAATTAATGGTCTCTTAGAAAAGTTTGTTTTTGTTTGGTTGCTGTCATTCAACTAAAAAAAACAGAGAACTTCTAGCAGCATATGCATTTGTTTTGTTTGTTATGACGTCTCTTTATTCTAAACAAACAACAATAGAGTCTGTTTGCTCGTGAACTCCGTGCACATAATATATAAAATTCTGTACATGATGTTTTCTCCAATTTGGGACGCCTGAACTTCATCAATATATAATAATTGTCACATCAACCTAGGACGTATATATAAGCATAGATAAGAAGCTTAATGAAAGGCATGCAAGCTATTACAGCCCAAACTACTAATTCCCAAGCATCTACCATGGCCTCCTCCCCCGTAAACTGGTTCACAATTCTCCTGCTATCCACGATGCCTTGTTGATCCTCCAGGCTACACCGGTGTCCTGTCGCCGCAGTTTGAAATCTGGCGAATGGCTAAGGTTGGGGAAGTCTCTAGAGCGAGCTGGCTACACGTTCACCATGGAAAGAGGCTGTAGCCTTGTCCTCTGCAACTCCAATAAGCAAAAAATTTGGTGGACGTGGACTGAAGGAATGGATGCCGGCTGCGGTTTGAAGCTACAACATGATGGCAACCTCTGCATATATAATAGTATTGGAGTTGCGCTCTGGTCTAGTCAGACTGGTAAGAAGACATGGAAAAAATATCGTCTTATATTACAGGCAGACCACAATGTGGTCATCTACGACAACCACAACAATGCTATTTGGGAAACTCACACCTTATCCAATCCTTAGTACATGATATCCATATTCTAGTGTCATATATATAGTTGATGAAGTTAATAATAAGACGACTCATGAACGTGGCGTTCTTGTTTATGGCTTTATCTTTGAAATGTCTTTATATGTTAATGAATAATTTAAGAGTTGAGGGCAATTCTTTTCTCTCATTCTGTATCATTGGGGTGTTATGGGGTGTGGGAGAGGCAATTGTCCTCCTAGCTTTTTGCTATCTCTTTATAATTTTATAATACACTAAAAATATTGCCTCCTATAAATTTAAATGCTTAATAATTATAATTTAAGAATCAATATATCTTAAATTTATAACATTTTTATAAATAGTTAAAATAAATTATCACAATGATTATAATTATTTCATTAATTGAATGGTGTTATAAAATGTTTCTCCAAATCTTTTTCCTACATCTCCTAGAATACAATAAATATTTTATCTATATTTTCAAATAAGATTTAAAAGTTTATACAAGTTGAAATCCACTATTCAAAATATTATGTTGCAATTGATGTATGACAAGCCTACTTAAGTAACCGACGTTCTCGTATCCCATAATCACCCACCAGACATATAAGATTCTAGAAGTGACCACGATAGATTCAGGTGGTGGCTCCAACCATGCATGTAGCACTTTTGTCGGTTCTAAGGTTCAAAAGGTGTCTCCCATGATGTAGCACTTTGTTTGCATGACGCTTAACTCCTATCTTTCGACATGCTCACATACTACTTGTGATGGCCCAAACTCTCATCCATCAACCTATTGTCCACTTTGTTCAGATGACCTCAAGATTTTACCCCGTTGGTGTAACTTCCCAGTAGGTTACCCGACCTAGGAGTGCTCCCATGAGAGCACGCTTAGCTTTAGAGTTTCTAATGAAATTCTACTTCTCCACCAAAAGTAACATCGATGTTTAAGAGTTCAATTTCATCATACTTAAGGGGATTCACATGATGAAACTCGAGATAAATCAAAATGAGAGTAAATGTTGTTTGCATTAAGATTTATTGATAAAATGAATATGTTAAGGAGCTACTCTTGTATGTAACCCTTGTTGAAAACATAACTGAATCAAATTTGAAGAAATTTTTTTTGAGATCAATCATATGATAATATAAATAATATGCAAGGTAAATAGAATATATCGCAAGTTTTGTTTAATGATGATTATATATAAATTTGAATATTATATTCATTATTTTGCACATATAATATAATTGATATTGAATGTTTTCAGTTTGTTAATTATTCACATATTTGTAGATTATAACTAATTTTGTTTTTTTAACTTGTAAAACATAATAAAGTTGAAAGTTGTTCAAATAACTAAAATTGTAAAAATGATTAAAATTAATGAATTAGAAAATAATAATGGATTAACTCAAATAAATACAATAAAACATATAGTAGATATGCATTAGACCTCATATTGGTGTTATTTGAGCAATTTGATTAGGATGTATGATGCCACCCATGTTAAGGAAAAAAAAAAAAAAATCAAGTCAAAGAAGTGAGTTGATTGGGCTTATGATGCAATGATCTCTTTTAATTTTATTTTCTTGTTGCATCTTAAACATGATAGAAAATTTAAAAATCATGGATGATCTTTGCCAAGCTTTCCAAAGAAAATTATAAGGTCTCTTGAATGCATTGAATTTACCATCAACGATAAAAAACTTTTTTTTTTTCAAATTTTAAGAGAAACTAGATGATATTCTTTATTTGAGATGATACAATTATTTCTTGAAAAATAGGATACACATATTCAAGATATGAATATTCCTTATTTGATGATCGATGACATTCTCATCATTAAAGATGATATTATTATATAATTATTATAAAATTAATAATTTAATAACTATTTTAGATACAAACTATAAGAGATGAATAACATACTTAAATAACACATTGTAGAAATATATTTTTTATTATAAATAACACATTGTAGAAACTATATATATATATAGTTTTTGAACAGTCATGAGATTAAAATTTTTAGAATCTCTCGACACTTAAATTATATTAAATGTTAGTTAAGATAAGAAAATGAATCATACAATTTCTTATTGATCTTTGATTATATTGATCTCTACATGTATTTCAACAAGAATAACTAAACACATATGCTCATCTATGAAGATTGCTAAAACAATGTTATAGTATAAAATAAAAAATAATTTTTCTCAAGAGTTTATTGATAATATATATATTTATATAGTGTATGATATTACAATGACTTTTGATATATACTTAATGATTAATGATTTTGTACAATGAAGAGAGCTAAGCATAACTTAAGGTGCTTTTTTAAAATGACTAATTTAAAAGGGATTAATTTAATACTTCTTCTAATTTGCATTCATTGCGCTACTTGTTATGCTGTAATTACTCCAATTAATTAAGATTGTTAGAGCCCCAACTTCATATAATTCTACTCTCCTAAAGATTATGCCGCTAAATTTTACATAAACATTTAATTACAAGCTCCAATGTTGTGATTAGTATTGTAGATGACAGGCTCGTCATCGTGTTGCAGGTTGAGGATGCAATTGGAATTCTTTTCATTTGTCCCCGGATGTCATTATGATGTAATATAATTTTGTCAATTTAATGATGTGGCAATTATCAAATACGAAATGAATTCAGTTGTCGACTGTTAACTATGTTTTTCAAGCTGTGGTTGCTCTGTTAACTCAACAGGCGGGCAAAATCTGCAAATATTTAATGCCATAAAAGAAATAATTGTTACATTCACCAAAAAAATTATTTTTACAAACAACAGAAACCTCCTTTGAACGATGAGCTAAAAGTATCGAACTTGGCAGAAGAACAGACATTATAAAAGGAGAAATATCTGAACCAATAATACATGCATATCACCAAATTGCAATGTATTTACAAATCAAGCTAACATCTGAACTTATGCTTTTTAACATTTATACCATCCAAATCTCTCATATTACATAAAAAATGCCACCATTTTAATCTTTAAAATTGAAATACACCTTTTCAAGGTGACATGTATGTAAAAATTGAAGTTTAAGTGTTAGATATGTAAATATACTGGAATTGAGAAGTATGCATGTAAATCTTCATTTGTTTTATGCACATCTATACAATCCAACTCCATGAGGAGATTTTACACTTTATTTCTTATCAATGTGTTATACATTTGAGTACAGAAACTGCGTCAACTCATTTTTGTCAATAAAATCATGGGCTTTTGGTGTTATGTTTTCCTTGCCGTGTTAGCTCTCCAACTAGAACGAGGGGAGTTGCTAGGACAGCAACCGACCTAATGATCTCAACGAATTGTCCTGACATCTGGTTGATGATCTGAGTGTTATGTTTTCCTTGCCGTGTTGGCTCTCCAACTGGAATGAGGGGTGTTGCTAGGACAACAACCGCCCTAATGATCTCAACGAACTGTCCTGACATCTGGTTGATGATCTGAGTTCACAAGTTTTGCAACTCTCGTTAAACAAATTCTTCCATGAACTTTCAGGAACATGGCATTTCCCCTTTGTTGCTTTGACTAGATTCTCCTTGCTGTTATTGTTCAGTTCTTCTTCTAGTTTATAACATGTTTCTATGCTCACCGCACCTTAAAGAATGTTGAATTCGAGATTGTCCGAAAAACACGCCCAAGGAATGGAACGATCTATTAAGTGGCAATTAAGAGAGAGAGAGGGAAAGGTAGCAAACAAGCAAAATGTGTCCTTTATTGTTGAGAAATTAGAACAATGAAACACAAGATACAACAGAACAATCAAGAACAAACACAAGCATTTAACGAGGTTTGGCAATGTGTCTACATCCTTGAGAGCAATGAGTGGCGACTTCTTTTGATTTCTTGAAAACAGTACATTATATATATATATATATAACCCCAGTGCATAATATGTAATTACAAAATTACCCTGTACCATACTGCGGGGGCGTTACCCCCATATGAACCCCTATTTATAGACATAGGTCATAATATTATAAAAGTACATATTAATCCAAGGTCATTAATCTTTTTGCATGGCTTTTTGATAATTTATTAAATTATTTGTAAGTAATAAAACTCGGGACATATTCGATTGATAATAATCGCTGATGATTTGGTAGGTCTTGGTTAGATCGATTTAGGATCCAAAGGAGTGCTTTTCATCGATTGTTCTGAAGAATGATGACTGTCATGAGGGGCTTCCTTTTGACATCTTCTATCAATCATTTGGTAAGATATTTTTTTCTATTACTGCTCATTTGAAAGCGATTTTCTATTGTTACATCTGATCGGTCATACTTCCTTCTTGTGTCGCCCATCTCTTTGAGATTTGTGCAGACACATTCTTATGTGTACATGTATATTGGTGGTATTCTCAATCTGTGAACCTTCTACTGCAAGAGCATCCATAAGTGTTTTAACTTTTGCAAGGTGTTGGTCAATTCAAGATTTCAATTAGCATTGAGGTTGTGAAATTTATTCTTTAATTGGATGATACTGTTAATTTATTGTGATAAAAGTTTATTCCTATGAAGCTGTTGATATCAAAGATTCTAAAACTGAGAAAATATTCAAAATGAATGGTCACAGGCTGAAACCCTACTTTTTAGGGGATCAACTTAAATTAAATGATGTTATGTTGTTGGCTCAACTTGAATAAGCACTGGTTACATCTGACTGACGACGTTAAACCAAACGCTTTGTGGCAGACAACCGATAGTTATCTGTGTGTTTTTGCTTTGAACGTTATGTTGTTGTGTTTGATTTAAAAAATTTTGGTAGTATTTTGAATATATAATGATTTAGTGATGATTCTATCCAATCTTGAAATCAAAAGAATAATAGAAAAATCTGTGAATCCAACAAAAATGAATTGGTCAGTCAAACTTGACTATGCTTTGTAAGCTTATAGGACTGCATATAGAACTCCTATAGGAATGTACCCATACAAGCTAGTAGTTGGAAAAACCTGTCATTTACTAGTTGAACTAGAGAATAAACCATATTGGGCTATTAAAAAAATTAATTACAATTTTTTGTAAAGGATGCTAGTGAGTAAAAAACTATTGTAATTAAATGAGCTTGAAAAGATAATAAATGAATCTTATGAAAGTGTTAAGATTTATAAATAAAAGATGATGATGTGGCATGATCGGAACATTTTTACTAAAATTTTGAGACATGACAACACGTTTTATTATATAATGCAAAATTATGGTTATTTCCAGGCGGACAAAGCTTGTGTCAAATTTTTACTAGATATTAGGTTTGAGGATATTGAGTAGTATTATTGAATAGATAGTTGCAAGTCATACAACAGTAGATAAACAAAATTTTGATGAAGAAGATGATAAAGAGTGTAATTCAGATTTTGAAAAGGAAATTTGTTGCATTGTCAAGGTTAAGCTTTATTGTCACTTTCTTTGGATATCATCAAATGAAACTTCATCGTGAGGACAAAAGAGCATATGTAGGAGCAACGAAACCTTCAACTACAAATATATGATTTCCACTCTCAGAAAAGCATTTCAATGCTATGTGGATGATATTTTCCTCAATGAGCAATTTGAAAATTGTTAATGATATGGTTGGAACTTTTGCTTTTCTCATGAGATATTGGGTGAGGCTTAATCCCACCAAGAGCCTATTTGACGAGCAAATATTACGTGTAGAATTGGCATGTGTTGATCGGTGGTATTGTGGCAAATACCATTACAATACTATCAAATTCGCATCTATCTGCACATATCTTGTCCACGAGTAATATTTTTTCCTATTAGACACGGAAAAACAGATTCATTGGCCACCTCATCTATTTGAATGTCCGACAATTAATTTTTTACCATGCATTGGGTCATTTCATATAGAATCAAATTAATTATTTTTTGAATTTCATTTCTTAACGTGAAATCACTTTAACATTTAAAACCAGTTGATTTGAAATATCTTAATTATTATAAACATTTAATTAGCTATATTTTAACTGATGAGTCAAATCAATCTTAATTAATAATATAATTTAATTAGAATCAAGTAATTAATCAATAATTAGACACATGCACACCCTAAAGAACAAAGATAAAATGATGCAAGCTATGTGCCGTTTGAGACTAAATTTCAAATTACTCGGATCGAATACTAAAATTAATCAACCAAAAAAAAAATGAATAAATGCCAGTCTTTATTGATTCCTTCTTTTTTCATAAAATAACACAATTATACTTCAGAAAAGCTTGGATACATAAAGGAGGCATAAACAGAAGCATCATGACAAACAACTTTAGTTGATTAGAACAAATGAGCATTTTAAGATTTTAAGCTTTAATTGTTGCCCTTAATGCTGGACCACAGAACCTCATTATTGTCGTCAATGATCTCTGCAGCATAGGGCTCGTCCTCTTTGATGATGACCTTAAAAGGAACTTTGCCTCCACTCTTGTTTTTGCTTTTCCAGACATCTTTTGTTTCAGAATTAATGACGAGCAAGCCATCACCATTCAAACCGGCCGTGCAGCGTTTCCCAACTTCCTTGTTGTCTGATTTCCAGACCAGGCTATAGGAAAGGTCACGGAATTCGAGCTTACAATTGCGCAGCGTGAGTGTCAAGCCGGAGCTAATAATGAAGTCGTTCTGCACCAATAATTCCCCGTTGCCTAGATAAGAGCGAAAGGAGACCGCTGGAGTAATTAGTAGGCTCATCAAGGCTATTAAGAACAGGAGACTGGCAATAGCCCTGCTTGAGGAAGCCATGGCTTGCATGCAGCTGCTTCGTTCTGAATTTGCTTGCCTCCCATTATTACGTATTTATACTGCTTTTGACTCACTTGTTCTTCATTTGTGGCAATATTTTATGAGAAGGTTTACATTTACATACATATCATTTGATTCTTTTGTATTTACATATCTAAAATTTAAACTTATACATATAACTATGAGAAAGTACATTTCAGTTTTTTTATAAGTTAAGACAATGATATTTTTTTTATGTAATATGAAAGACTTGAAGGGTATCAATGTAAAAAAAAGAAAAAAAGTAAGGTTTTAGATGTTGCATGTGTAAATACATAAAGAATGGGGTGGTATGTATAAGAATTGATGGTACTTTTTTCAGTAAATGAGCCATTCAAAGGTATGGTGTCCGAGAATGCTTGCAGCTAGAAAGAGGCAGTCAATGGTACAAATATATAATGACAGAAATCAGACAATTTAATATGTGTATCAACAGAGAGATTGAATTCACCACAACTTGAATAATCTGCTTCCGATCAATTTGTCGAAAGAGGAGATTCAAAATAATTAATATTGTTTTAGTTTTTAATAAGTTATATAAATAAAAAACTTGTTAAACTTCATCTTTCTTATTATTGGAACTAATCAAAGTCAATAGGAAGAAGAAATCAATATAATTAAATTGAGATATTAAATATGATATTAAATATAATCTTCGAGAAAATTAAAGTTCAAGGACAGAGGGAATCAAAAGAAGAAATCAATATAATTAAAATGAGATATTAAATGTAATCTATAGTTTTTTTTTTTAATTTTTTTTAAGGACAAGTTGAGCCCAAAAAATAATATGAGTGATTTGAATATATGATCTAATTGAAAGAAACTAAACTCTCAACTACTATGTGGCAGTGCATTGTCACTTTCTTGGCTTCTCTAGCTAGGTTGGGGCCCTAATCCTATTGATATATTAGGTTCTTTACACTACAACAGTTGTCAGTTATCAAAGCAGGCCAAGCTCATGCGTCCAATGAAACCCAAAACAAGATGAAAATCCTTACATAGGTAAATTTATTTTACTTCACTATATATGTACAATGTATGAAAATTTACATATTTAGAAAATGTTTGTAGATATTTGAAGTTTTTTCGTTTAGTTTGATTTTCAATTTCTAAACATATACTTATAAATTTAATGTTAGCATTTAATTATCATGAGAGAATCATTGTAAATCAATAGAAATTTATTATTTGACACAAAATTAAATTAAATTAATCAAATTTCTTTTAGAGTAGCCGGCCACCACTCATTGGAAGAAATGATATAGATACTTAGGGCCCGTTTGGGGCAGCTTATAAGGGCGGGGGAGTTTTCAAAACGTCGCTGTACTGTTTGGTTCGCGCGTTTCGCCAGCTTATCAGAAACCGCATTTGAGTTTTTACACTAAACGCAGACCGCGAACTGGCAGCTTATTCTAAAACGCACAAGCTGCCCCATACACACTCTTAATATAAGAGTAATAGTTTTCTATTTCTCATTAAGACGTGGCCCTCCTAACCCTTTCGTCTTTTTGAACTCTTAAAATCTTCTATTGAAACATATATTATCGTTGAAAAATAAAGCAGAAGGTTTTTAATTGTTTTTTTCCTAAGAAATTTATAAGAGGGGGAAGGGGGTGGTGGCTATCGACAACAGGAAACCAATCAAATAGCATTAGAATTTGCGTTCAAACATTTTCGACAATAAAAATAGCTTTAGATTTGTGTCCAACATACGACAAACATGAAACCTATGTAAGTTGCAAGGTTTTGTGTCGCCCTTTGCGTCAGAAAAAATTGACGCAATCAATTTGCGTCAATATATGCAACAAAATACGTTCACTTCATAGCGTCCGAATTTAATTAGCCGGTGCAAAATTAACATAATTGCCCTAAAATATTATACCCACGCGGCAGGGGTGACATCGACTTTATATATGCTTAAAAATATAAGAATTTGATATTTGCTGCTAGAAGATTTAAATCCCTGGCAACGGCTCCAAAACCATGACAACGGTTATAAATTTGATAAAGATGTGTATAAAATATTCAATAATTGCAAAGTCACACTTATCAAACAAGTATACGTATCACTCAAGTAATACAGGGCTCTAATGGAGTCTTGGATATCGATCCCACATGTATCACTCAAGTAATACAAGGCTCTAATGGAGTCCTGGATATCGATCCCACATGGAGTAATATTAGAGACTACGAACTACGATTTAAAAAAATCAATACTTAATCACAACAATATAGTTCAAACTGCATATTTGTCACTAATAGAAAATTGAAATAAAATTGTAATTTTAATAAACTCTTAATTAACTAATTCTACTAATAAAGTTTCTAATGTGAAGTTCAAATATCAAGAAATTTAAGTGAATGGATAAATTGAATTAGTTCAAATTGTATTTTGTCAAATAGGAGCATACATATTCATTACCCTTTAGACCAGACATAAAGAACATTGACTAATCCTATACTTGGTTACTGAATCTGCGGCTAGGTTGGGAGGATATCAGCTTTCACTTCGGAGCTCCCACGTTCCCCTCGTCTGAGGGCTAACATCTACACTTAAGCACGCAAACGATAGGACCAAACTGAAGATTTTAGTCTGTCACTCTAAAATCTCCAATTCTATGCCTGATAATTTTTATTTGCCTATTTATTTGCATCCAACTTTCAAGGACTTTGATCTCCCTAAATCTTGGATGTAATCTTCACTTTAATTGTAAAATTCAATATATTTTAACAAATCAATTGACCAGATTGAAAGTAAATTAAGATTGAAGTGAAAAGATCATCACAACTTCTTTAACATTCTCATGACACAACCAATTCAAATCATCATTTCACAAAATCTCAAGATAAGGAGAAAGACAGAGAAAACTACTCAGATCTCATGGAGAAGATACGACAAAACTTGAAATTTATATATAAAAGCAAAGTCATACAAACTTCTTCATGGAGAAGATACGATAAAACTTGGAATTTATATATAAAAGCAAAGTCATACAAACTTCAATAAGTAAATAAAACTTATCTCTAATTCCTCCCCAAGCAAACTCCTCGAAGTTCCTCTGAATCTCTTCATTTCTTTACAACACACAAAATTCTCCTTCGAACGACAAGGAGGAAGAAATTTCTCACTTTTCTTCCACTCTTACAATCTCTCAAAGAATTCCTCACAATACTAACCACTCTCTAGACTCTAATGGGCACCACCAACAACAAAGACTCAGTGGACACTCCTAAGCACCCCTTTTTCAGCCTCCAAATGTTTCTTTTAAAGTTGTAGATGAGTTTTCAAGAGTTGCCCAAGCGTCCCTTAAAAAATCATCCACATTCAATGCATATGTTGAGAGAACCGACGTGCTCGTCGTCGGCGGCCTCGATGGCGCCGTCGACGACCTTCTAGAATATTTAATTCTGGATTCTCGGGAAAAACCCGTCGTCGGTGGCTTCGAGCTCGCCGTCGGCGCCCAAGATCAAATCTTCATATTTTGGTTTTTTTTGCTCCAACTTCTCTCTTTTTTGTATCCTTTTGCTCCAATGATCATAATTCAACATGCCTGAAGCAAAACATCAAAAATACATTTATTTAAAGTGCAATATCATCAAAATCAGTATAAAATAGGTATGAAAATCTCAACATATTTTCATTTGGTCAAGGGGTTCATTCTCTCCCCACTCCTTATTTCAATCTTCTAGCTCTATCGATTCCGGTGACTCTAATGCGACTTCCCCTCCACCGAGCAGTCTAACGACTGAGGGCATTCTTCCACCGGCCAAATAGTTCCTCTGACAAAGTAATTCTCATTTTTTAGCTTTAGATAAATGTTTTTTTTTTCTCTCATAAGCCCCTCCTCTCATGAGATTTGTGGTTTTTAAGTTGTTTTATGTAAAATTGATGTTTTGACATTAGATCTGTAATGCATAGAATTTATGTGGTTTTATGCGTGATTTGAAGTTTTTTGTATGAATATTTGAAATTTGAAGTTTAGGAGTTAGATATGTAATGCATATTAATTGTGGTTTTAATGCTAAAAATGAAGTTTAAGTTTTACATATGTTAACCTATGAAAGAGAAGCATAAAACTGAGTTTTGCAAATAAGAATGCTTAGGAGGATAAGTGGCTTTAGGCTTAAAGACAAAATGTGAAATCAATATATCCATGAAAGGTTTGGTCTTGCGCCAATGACGGGTAAGATTAGAGAGAGTTGGCTTACATGTCATTTTGTCACCATAAACATCAATAATCTGATAACTTTATTCGTTCAGAATAATTGTTTTAGATTTAACTTATGTTAAGAAAGATTGATGTAAACCTGAAAAATACCTAGGCATGTTGTATAAAAAAAAGATCCTACTCTATTATAATTAGATGAAAATATGATACTCAATAGGACACAATGGAGAAAGAAGATTTATGTAGCCGACCGCACATAGTGAGAAAAAGAATTTGCTATTTTGTCACCCTAAACGTCAACCATCTAATAGCTCTTTTAGAAGAGTAGATGTTTTAGATATGACTTGAGTTAAGAAAGGTAGATCTAGACCTAAAATGACCTAGACATGTATAAAAAATGATCTTAATATGTTAGAATTAAATAAAAAATACGACACTCAATATGACACTAAAGAAAAGATACATTCAGCCAACCCCACATAATGGGTTTATATGTATGTAATACATGAGATTTATATGGTTTGTAAGACTGATATTTAAATGTACTGGTCTATAACGGATTGTATCTAGGAAGAAAAAAACTCACTATTTAAGAGCATATCGATCTCCTATTCTCATGAACATACTTTGACGATTAATTCTGATAGGACAAAATTTTAGCAAACTATTTAAGTCATAAAGGACTTAACCACATGAATATACTCTATATAATTGTTTCAAATCAAAGAAATTCTTAACAAGCCTGCATGACATGCTTTTTCAAACATGACCGATATGTGATATGTGTTCATTTAAACAAAAATTTCACAATTAATATTATTTTATATGCACCAACTAACATAAATTTAATCAAGTCATTCTAACTCACGAAATGAGGAAGTCTATTTCATAAAACATATATACTTCTCCCACATATACAAGATAGAAACAAAGGTTATACATTGACATGTAGAGTGCACAAAGAAAAGTTTAAGTTCATAACCCAAGCCAGGCTTAATAATTTGGTGGATTATGAATATTATAACGTCAAATCATTTATACATAAGATAAATAAAAAAATTCCTTAATTTCAGATATTCCAATGCATTCAAGACTTCTAGATCTAACCAAATCAACTTATAAAGGAAGTTAACCAAATCGTTTCTTTGCACGCACCTGTAGGTATTCCATCATTCAATTTATTATATTTGTCTTAGCAGAAGAACACTCATGCAAACAATTATCTTGGAAAGAAACATGCCATTTGAAAAACCCAAACCTTGATTCTGCAGGTACATTCAAATAAATATCAAATGTGAGAGCTTTAAAGGTTATACCGTCGCGTTGGTTGCGAACGTCATCACCACTTGCTGCGAGTCGATGTCCAATCCACATGATGACGTACCTCGCAAGGAATAACAGAAGGATTGTATGAGAATTCAATTTAAAATAGGATCAACAAAAGTGCATGCGATTCTTATTAAAGAAGATTAAAATGATAGGTTTAACACACATATAAATTTAAGTGTTAGGTATGTAAACACATTAGATATTATAAAATATATAGCTTAATACATGTAGATTTAAATGTTTAGATAGGTAAATACTTGGGAATGAAAAGATTTGTAATTACATATTTAAATTCAAATTTTAAACATGTGAATTTGTAGGATTTTAGGGGTATGTATGTGAATGCCCCTAAAATATACTAATTCGAAAGCAACACTTCTAATAATCGATCCACCAAATTCGAAAGTAACACTTCTACTTAATATATATATATATATATATATATATATATATATATATATATAAAAGAGAAANGTTTACACCCCTATTAGAAACACTTCACAACATAAAAGCGTGAAAAAAAATTCACTCAATGAGAACATAAGCAAAGTGAAAAAAAAAGTGGGACTAATCAAGACAGGACAACTAGAAAATAGATGTCACTTTCGATTTATATAAACAATTTAATAAAAAAATTATACAATACATGGAAGTAGACGCCCGAGCTTCAATTTTCTTCGGCACAACAAAAGCACAAAAAGGGGGAGAGATGGCTAGAGAGACGAAGAAGAAGACACCCGAACTTCAATTGTCCTCGGCGCAGCAAAAACACAACAAGGGACGGTGAGCAGGGTGAAGAAAAAAACAAGTGACAGAAAGCTAGGGCATTAGCGAATTGGAGTGTCGGCTAGGGTATCCACCGAATGGGGAGGGCTTCGATCGAATGGGGAGTTAGGGTTTTGAAGGGGATGTGCACAAGGTTTATAAAGGGGTTTTGTTCTTTTTTATAATAATATTATTATTGCTTTAAGATTTAAAAGTTTAGATTCACGCATCATTTGCCTGTGCGCGAAAGCATAGCAAAATGGGTGTCCCCTCTAGATAAAATCGACGTTCCAGACACTCGCGCTATCAGTCTCGTCCTTCAGGGCTGTCCGGGTAAGTTTGTTGACAATCAAGTTAATTTAAGTTTGACTTGCGTGCATTGTGACAAATGAAGTTATTTAGTCTGACTGGAGCCGTTTAACGAGCCAAATGTCGATCTGTCCTCGCCAAAGCGACAACCAGAGTCTAGTAAAACACACACGGCAGTGAGTCGCTCGTCACACGCGTTGAAAAGTTCTCAAATTCATGTTGTGAGTTTTTTTTTTAATTTAATTTTGGTGTCGATTAGTGAATTGTGTGTGAATCGTCGTGTTTGTGTGTCGTGTATGTGTGTGATCGGTCTTCACCCAAGCAATGACTAGAGTTTAGTAGAACGCTCACAACAACAAGTCGCTCATCACATGCATTAAAAGGTTCTCAGATTTGTGTTGTGAGGTTTTTTTTTGTTTTAAATTTGATTTTGGTGTCGATTAGTGAATTGTGTGTGAATCGTGGTGTTTGTGTGGTGTATGTGTGTGAATGTATGTGTATGTTGTATGTGTTGTGGCGTTTATATGTGTTGTGTATATGGGTGTGTATGAATGTGTGCTGCCTCGAAGATCCAAAACCCCCAAGTCTCAAAAGATCTTCCTAAGGCATTATCAACCCTTATGAGAACTCGACCTAAATTTCGATATATTAGTTCCGCTCGACTCAACCAAACGTTGAGGATTTGAAACCACACCCATGAAAGTACAAGAAGTCAAAAAATGACTCAGATTTCAAACTGGTGTGGGTCAACACTAGACTTTTAGGAGAGTCAGTAGGGAAATCCTGTAATTAGATGATGTTAACCTCATTTTTTGTGACGTTTGTTTCCTTCTATAGAGCCTAAGATCTAGCCTTAGGATTTCCTATTTGACTCTTATAGATAACTAAAACTGGGACCCACACTTTTTAGAAATTTGAGTCATTTCTTGACTTCTTGTAGTCTCATATGGATGGATTCAAATCATCAGCATTTAGTTGAGCCGATTAAAACCGATATATTGAAACTCAGGTTGAGTGCCCATAAGAATTAGAAAAAGCCATAGAAAAACCCCACGTCGTGCGACAAATGACTTTCGGCCAAGTGCGGTCTGCTTGACTTTGGTGGTTGCACAAGCAAAGACCGGTTAGCATTTCTGCCTGTTAAATGACTTGGATGGGATGGACGAGCATCATTCACCGCACGCACACGAATTTGACATAAATTGACCCAATCATCGACGAACATGCGCAGAACACCCCGGATGACAAAACAGATTGGGCGAGCGTGTTTGGAATGTTAATTTTATCTAAAAAAGGACACCTATATTAATATAATTTCGTGCATGGACAAATAATGCTCAAATATATGCTTTTAAATAATAAACAAAATAGAGAAAAGACTAATAAAAAATAAATTAAAAAAGAAAAAAAATGCCCGTATAAACCTCACGACACACTTACCCAAAACCCCAACTCAATCGACCAGTTTTCACCCCGCTTGCCGTCTTTCTTTCTTGTCGTGTCTTTGCTGCGTCGAAGAAACTTGAGGCTCAAACATCTTCTTCCAGGCATTGTATTGTGTTTTTATCAAACTATTTATATAAATCAGAAGTGGAATCTGTTTTCTAGTTCTCCGGTTTCTCTGCCTTCTGCATCCTACTCGGTGTCCCTTTCCTTGTCGTGCTTTTGTCGTGTCAAAAAAAGTTGAAGCTCAGGATTCTTCTTTCAGCTATTGTATTGTATTGCTATCAAACTGTTTATATAAATCGGAAGTGGAATCTGTTTTCTAGCCATCTTGTCTTGATGAGTCTCATCTTCTTTTTCATGTTGCTTTTGTTCTCATTGAGTGAGTTTTTTTTTTTAATTTTTATGTTGTGAAAAGTATTTCTAATAAAAATTCTGCAGGAGATAAAGAGAGATGGTTCCAGTTTTGTGGAGGGATTAAGAAAATGATTTAACACAGGTTCTAAATTAATTACATGGGCATATACATGCATACCACACAATCCTTTGTATTTACAAAAAAAAATTGTTATTTACATTTATAGAATCTAAGATTTTCATATCGCATAATAAAAATATCATCATTTTAAACTTTTAAAAAAAGTGAGATGAGGGAGGTGGTATGTATGCAATAATTGAAGTTTTAAGTGTTAGGAATGTAAATACATAGAAATTAAGTGGTATGTAGGTGAGTCTTCTTTCAACTAAATTGTTGTTAATGTTTTTTTTTTTTATTGGTTCGATTATTGAAGTGTCACTTGCTGGAGAAATTATTGCATATGGACACCGCATGTATCTCTACATGCGGTGTCCGATCCTCACGGTGATCTACGGTCAGAATATATTTCAGTTTTTTTTTATAAAAAAAAATTTAGGTGAGACCCACTAAAATATATCATGATCGTAGATCTCCTGATCTACGGTCAGGATCGAACACCGCATATAGAGATGCATGTGGTATCCGTCCGTATGAAATAATTTTTCCATGCTTATTCAGTTAGAATCATTTTAGTAGTATTAAAATTTTGGGGCATTTACATGCATAGCACACAATTCTTATGTATTTGCATATCTAATGCCCACACCTTCATATTAACAAACTAATACTCTAAATTTTAATGACACATCAAAGATATCACTACAACAAAAAGTGAGCACTTTTCATGCTTGGTTTCATAACGCCATGAAAATATCGATCTTTAGGTGTTAGAAATGTAAATACAATGAAATTGTGCGGTGGCATGTATGTAGAAATTGGAGTTCCGATGTTAGATATATAAATGCATATGAGTGGTGATATGCAAGTAGATGCTACTTTTTTCTCAATCAGAAGCTCTTCATAAATTATAACTTTTAAGTTCGAAACTAATACATGCTTCTGCAAATATCTTTATGTGTTTACTGCATATATTCATAGATCTTTTTGGAGTTGATTCCGTAATGCTTGTTAATCATCGCTGACGTTTGTTTGAGTTGTTTAAAATCAAACTTGAGCTGTTGAAACTCAAGCGCTTCTCTAGTTGCATGAGAAGTACTACCAGCAAGAACAACCAAGGGATTGTCTTGTCCTACAAATGTATAACTCTTTCTAATTATGCTCTTGTTAACTCAAACATACATATATATACATACATATAATTTATGAGTAGTATTTGGACCAAAACAAGCTGAACACCAACGAACAAATTTTATCCGTGTTCAACTCGTTTATATATTGAGCGCAAAAAAGATATATATATATATATNTATCCATGTTCAACTTATTTATATATTGAGCACAAAAAAGATTATTCGTGTTCGGCTCGTTAACTTAGCGAATGAATCGAACACGATCTTTTACAAACCGAATACGAACTGTTCGCGAACAATGAGTCATTTTGACAACTCTAAGCACGTCTGATGAAGAGTTTTGATTGCTAGGGCAAGCAACATATGATTGTTGTGGATGAGGAGCAGAGAAGGACGAGCAAGAGGATGAGGACCAAGATTAGGAGCTTCACTCTCTACTAAAAATAGATTTTTCACAACACTTTATACAGGCTATCACAGCATAAAAAATGTTGTTATTTTCATTGAAGCGATTTTTAAACTGCAGGAATTGCTAGCGTTGCAAAGGGTTCTAGCAACGTTTTAAAACTATCGAAGAAGGGTCTTAACGACAATGTCTCATGCATCGATTTTCACTACTAGTAACATTGCGGCAGTTAAAACAACAGTTAATTGTTAGAGTTGCAAAAACTTATAACGGCGCTTCTAAAACCATTAAAAAATATTTTTAGCAACACTAACTTTTGCAGTGGTTTTAACTGTTATAATTAACAGTTAAAACCGCTATTTATTATTAGTGTTGCAAAGACTTATAGCAGCAGCTCTAAAACTATTGGCAAGATTTTTAGTTGTGACCATTTTTTGCAACGATTTTACCAGCAACTACTTCCAAGATTTCATTTAATTATTTTTTTATAATTATACACATTTTTAATAACTTGTATATATAATAACAAAAAAATCTATGAAAGAAGATTTACATATATATATATTTCTGTCTAACATAGTGCAGATGTAAAAAATTGAAATTTGTGTTATATGAAAATGCATAGAAATTAGTGATATGCACATAAATGCCCCAAATATGAAAGATAAAGAAAATTAAAATAAAAAAAAAACATAGTTCATATGAAATCATACTGATATCTCAAATTCACTAAAACATATATCAATACCAGTTTCCAATAACTTCAAAAAAGGTGTTCAGTGGCATGAAATACATAAATTTTACGAACTAAGTAATAACTTCTCATGAATAATAAGACATCCAGCAATCCATGAGATAAACCTGCTTCAACCTTACAACAATATAAATCAAAGTACATTCAACAGAACTGCATAGAAAAAAGATAATCTCTACGTGAGAGTTCCCCTCAATTCGTCATTCAGATTAAGAGTTGTTGCATCCCTGTTAACAACAAACACACAATAAATATTTCGTTACTTAAAAAATAATATATCGAGTGTGATCATCCTTATGGTTGATAATTCGGCTACATTTGTTGATGAATTGTCTTACATCATATGGTAAGAAGCGCATATCATCTTTTAATCAACTTGAGCAGAAATATACATACTATTAATTTCACTTGCAGTTACGGTATTTTGTGGAAAAAATTGAGACCCCTATGTTCGTACCCTTCCATGGTGTTCAAGGCCCATGACAGCCTTGAAAGCCCTCTTATTTGATTTTATATTACTATCATCCGGAGTTAACATTTTCATCTCTAACATCGTACATACTTGTGTCTACATTACAAAAGTATATATAATTAAAATCAAAATGATTTATTTAAATAATCCTTTTAAATATAAAAAGCTAATATTATTTCCCATTTCTTCTTGCATTTTGAGATACCAAGTCCCATCTTTATATATCCAATTAAGTCTCCATAACTGCAATCAATCATGAATAATCTAGAAAAGAAAATGATAAAAAAATTAATTTGGCATATTTACTACTTATAATTTATTTAAAAGAAATAATATCATGCAGTTTCAATCTGTCTTCTGACGGAGCTAATCTGACACATTGTGTGGGGGCATGTTTGTTTTTTTGCATTCTCATTATTTTTGGTAGCCCTCCATTGTAAGAAAAAAATATTAATTCTTTTGTTCAATTTAAAATTAAATAAAATATAATGAATATAATGAAAATTTGATCATCTAATTGTCTAATTGTGATCACTGTGTCACAAGTAGACACCATTGATGTGACTACTCCTTTAGAAACATCCTCCATAATCTCCTGCATGACATTAGTATCCCAATGCTCTGGTTTTAAGCTATTCTTCTAGTTCCACCATTTAATGCCAATAGATTTCAAAAACCAATGACGCATATGGCCAGAAAATTCAATGTTAGCGTGCAAATAAAAGTGATATACTAGAAATAACATTTTGTGCACGCCCAAGTGATCTACTATTTGTCATTTATGAAATTAAAAATACATATCACATAGTTTTCATGAATCAATAGGACATGAAAAAAAAAATGCAATTTACATACATACTACCAAATTTCTATGTATTTACATCCATTTAGCATGAAGGCAAATTCTGGAAGTTCTATTGGCTTAGAAGTAAGGTAACATCAGCTAATTTTCATAGGTGTTAGACATGTAAATATATAAGAATTTGGTGTTAGGTATGTAAATGCTCCTTACATAAAATTATTGTCAAAGTCTTAGTAAAAGGTGACTAATAATGGTAATCTTCAATGGTAACAAATAGTCAGTTATCAAGGTTTCAAATTGAAAGAAACGTCCTACAACTGGAAGTTATTCCAGTAAGCACGCCACACATTATATTGCCTAGAACTTAATCTAATTTCCTAAAAGCAGCGGCTTGGATGCTGAATTTATTGGCATGGCTGAATGATTGCAAGATGCTGGTTTGCTTGTTTGAATGCTGCAACTGGCAGGAGCAGTTGGTGTCGCGAGTTGGCATTAGGTGCTGTCATAGTGGCTGCAGGAATAGAATTTTCTTACAACCTAGACTTCAGAATGAATTTTAAATGCTTTATAAATTATTTAGATATTTTTCGGCATCGTTAATGTATGGAACTTGTGTGAGTACTCTTAATGTATGGACTTTATTAGCCAAAGCACAAAAATGAGCATGAAACATGGCCTAACGATAGAGCAAGTTTTTAGAACAGAGATGACCCATTTGGGAATTGTTTATAATTTTATACCTCAAAACATACATTCTAAAAAATATTAGATTTTTAATTAGTTACTTGTCACTAGTAGTCATGTTAGAGCATAGCAAACAAGCCAAGGAAAGAACATAGTACTTTGCAAGTTAATTAATGTTTAAACCATGGTCTACCAAACTATTCACTTTAAAGTTTGACATTACCGTATCAGTTGTTATTCCTGGTCATTTCACTAGGCAAGGCTTGAAGAGAGCCGCCTTCTTACCTAGCCTGAACATAGATGAACTCGAGGCTTCATGTTATTGTCAGCTTGGCCTCAAATGTATATTAAGAGGTTGAAGTCAATACTATGATCTGTGTCTTCTGTTCTAGCAAAATTTACATACAACAAAAAACTCTGAATCTTATAAAGTAACTTAATTCCAAGAATATCAGGCTCACATACCTTAGAAAATGTCCCAACATTGGAGCGATGAGGCCGCGGTCTTGAACTGTGATAAGATGGTTCCAAAGTATCACTGCAATCTTCATCCATTGGATTAAGATTTGTTGGTGTAGGCTGTGAAATAGCTAATCCATCATTTTCCCCCTGTTGGACAAACCTCAAGAAATAACCTTTTGTGCACGCCTAAGTGATCTATTACCAGTCATTTCTAAAATTAAAAATATATATCACATAACTTTCATGAATCAATAGGAAAAAAATGCTCAAAGTTTTAGTTTGATTTAGAAAAAAAAATGCTTAAACCAAAATGAATACTTGAAGGATTCAGTAAAGCATAATATGTCATTGCTGGAAAAAATATTAATGATGCTAAACTGAAGATCTCATTCAGCTTTTGAATCCTTATTAGCTAATAATCATTTCAGAAGAACATTACACTTTTTTATATACAACTTTCTAATTTTCAAGTGACTATATCTTATGTAATAAAATGTTAATTTATACATGCAAAAAAGTATGTAATTTACCAAGTTAAAAGGTACTGACAAGGCAATGGTTGTTTCCACATGAAAAATGTTCAAATTAGGCTGCCTAAACAGCCATCATAGACACACATCTCAGAAACCAAAAACACAGAAACTAGCAGTCATCTGGAGAAATGCATTTCTTAATTTTTGTCAATGTGATTGTTTTCTAAGCCAAATATCATCAGCACTTTACATGGAAGGCAAGTAAACTGATGTTTTTTTAGCATATTAAGGGCATCTTTAAGTATGAAATTGCGCTTCCACACAAGACACATTAGTTGGAAATAGAGTGAAGAATCCCAAGGTCAAATTCGAGGCTCAGAAAAAAAAGAGATCTTTACATGCATAACTCCCAATTCCTATTTATTTACATAACTAACACCTAGACTTTACTTATTGCATTTATATCACCCAAATCATTCATATCACATCAAAATAACACTATTTTAATTTTGAAAAAGTGAAATACACCTTTTCATGCAAAGATGAGGTGGCATAAATGTAAAAATTGAAGTTTAGGTGTTAGATATATAAATACATAAAAATTAACTGTTATATACGTTAATCCATAAAAAAATTCATGAAAAAAAATTTATTGATTAACATTTCCAACTATACAATATAAAAAGAACAACTCATTTGACAGAGCATCTGCTTGCTAAATGCATTGCTGTATCAACCCAAGCAAAATGGCTACAAAAATAGATATACCACAACATCTATTGCTCAAGAAAAGCTACAACAACAAAAAATGTATCTCATCCATCAGAACCTCAAACCAGCACAAAACAGATGAAATCAGAGGGAATTGGGGAAAACACTAGCCTTGATAGGGGGGCACAGAACCTAACCAAAATGTCAAGATGCAATCGAAGCAAATATAACTGCAAAATGTTTGCATACTTTCAGCAGTCGTAAGAGAACTTTGCAAGTTAATTAATGTTTAAAATTGCTTCAAAAGAGGAACGTTGAAGGTAAATCCAAGTGAAACAGAGATCATGATGCAATTGAATGAGGTAGAATTAAATAACCAGAGGCAACAGAACTATAAAGGACAAATAAATCATATAGGCATTCAAAAAATGATCAATATACAAAATTAAATCAGATAGTTGTTTCAATGATAACAGTGCTTAGTTTCAGCACAAGTACATGTTGTAAAAATTGATGACGGCAATAAAGCGAAAAACCCGATCGAGAAAATTACACAAGAAAAGGAGACACAAGATTTACGTGGTTCGGCAAATTGCCTACGTCCTCAGAGCTGTAAAGGATTTTATTAGCTTTGAGGATTACACCGTCGAACACGACGACTTACAAGAAAGAATTCACTCACTCATTCTCTCTCCTCACCTTCTCTCTCTCTCTAAACCGAGAGGCACACCAAGAAGAAGAAAGACAACTTTAAAGAAAAGCTTCCTTGTGATCCTTTATTTCAGTTTCACAACAAAGTATAATCCAAGAAGAGAAAGCTGTTTGGAGAGTAATACACTTCCCTGTAATTGTGAACCCCATTTAAAACTTCTCAGTATCCAGCTTATTTTGGGAACCCTTAATTTCATGATTCCATAGAGAATACATAGAATCATGCTTTAATGACCCATATAAAGCCCATTAAGAAAAGCTATCAAATTCATTGTCTTTTTCTCTATAGCAACAGGAGGGGCGGGAGATTAATCTGATAAATCTTAATTAATTAATTAAGTTTTCTTTAATTTTTCCTGTCAATAGAAGACATCTGTTTTAAATGAAAACAAGGAAGCATCAAGCTATAGCAGGGAATAAAATACATAAGGAAATAAACTTAAATAATTTCCATAAGTGTCGAGGTCGCCAATTCAAGGAAGTGGACCGAGTCTCCACCTTCCTTAACAGTACAAAAGCTATAATGTATCCAAATGTAGGGCTATGAACAATAGCTTTCAACTTTTCACATTAACGTGAAAGGTAAGACAACGGATAGTTCTCAAAGCAAAAAGACTGGAGTAAATTGTAAAGTGTCAGGAAGCAATCCTTGTAAAGCTTATACTATTAGCAACGGCTGAAAAGATAAATCTGGACAAGGAGCAGCCACAAAAAGCAGTGGAATGCATTAACTACTAGGTACACATGTACACGCATCGAAAAACCTAAAAAAGAACACATTGAGGCTTCTTTTTTTAGCCTTAGAGCAATAGCATTACAGAGGGCATTGAATTCTTCTGAAGTGATCTAGAAATAATAATCAACAGCTAAAATCGAATAACAGTGAACATAAAGCAAGCAAAATCCTATTATCATTCAGAAGTACGCTCTCTAGATACAGAGGATTTTATTGTGGCGTATAATTCAGATATACCACACATTGAAACCAGTCTTGTAACGTCAAATGACATTGGAAGAGAAAAACATAAACCTTATCTTGAAATCACCACTATAGTTCATCAAATATCAGCTCAAAATCCCCAAATAATAATTGGAGTCAAAAGGATTTAAAAAAAGGTATAAACAAAATATATTAGCCGTGCAGCTTAATTCCACTAAAGTTGAATATTCAAAGTGGTAGTTTAACAAACAGACGCATTATATATAGCTAATAACTAGAGGTAAGAAGAATAAAGATGTTCTTTCTTAGCGTTGGAAGACATGGTGCATGCATACGATTTAACGTTCGATATGATATTTGGAGGACCACATAATGTCATAAAATTTGTCTCTGATCTCTAAAGCACCCTCTTTGACATTTTATATGGATACGTGCCTTCACGATGGTTATCGCTATTCCAGACGTCTTCATTTTCTCGATTAAGAATGACTAGTGAGCCATGATGTTCCAATCCGACCTTGCAGCCTTTGCCGCCTTCGGTGTTATTTGATTGCCAGATCTGGTGGGAGTAAGGGCAATTTAAGACGATGTTACAGTCCTCGTCGCGCATCGTAAGTGTAAAGCCGGAGCTAATAAAGAAGCCGCCCGGCCTCAAATAGTCCCCGCTTAGTAGACAACTGGGAGTGGCTATAGGAATGGAGACCACTGTAGCAATTAGTAGGCTCTCACCAAGGCTATTAAGGAAAGGAGGCTGGCAATAGCCCTGCTTGAGGAAGCCATGGCTTGCATGCAGCTGCTTCGTTGTGAATTTGCTTGCCTCCCATTATTATGTATTTATACTGCTTTTCACTCACTTGTTCTTACTTTATGTCTATATAATATGAGAAGATTTACATTTACATACAAACCATTTTATTCTTACGTATTTACATATCTAAAATTTGAACTTAAACTTCATTTTGTGCATATATGTATGAGAGGTGCATTTCAGTTTTTATAAGTTAAGAGAATGATATTTTTTTATGTGATATGAAATACTTAAATGGAATAAATGTATATATAAAAAAAAGATAAGGTTTTAGGAGCTAGAGGTGCCAATACATAAAAGAATTAGGAGGTATGTATGTAAATGCCAGTATTATATATGAATAGATGGTCCATTTGTCTGTAATTCAAAGGTATGTTGACTGAGAATAAGGCTAGATGCTAATTAAAAAGAGGCCGGGAATGGTACAAATATATAATGACAGAAATCAGACAAAGGTCTGTTGGCTGAGAATAAGGCATGCTGCTAATTAAAAAGAGGCCGGCAATGTTACATATATATAATGACAGAAATAATTTTAAACTTATATAAAAGATCTAGATTGAATTATTGGAAAACTGAATATTAATCTACTTTCGATCAAAATTAATTATTGATGTGTGCTAGAGAATTCGTGGCAGTAGAGTAATGAATTATTATCAGATGAGCGACGTTTAATGTGACCAAACCATTTAGGACGACTCTCTCTAATTTTGTATGTCACTGGAGCTACACCAACCCTATTGCGGGAATTCAACTCACGTTTAGTTTAAAAAAAAAACTAATAATTACGCCAGAAGTTTTTTACGTGAAAAACCTGTAAAAAGAAAATAATCACGAAACGTGACCCATTTGTAAAAATTCACTATAAGTTGATGATTACATAAATTTCTTGTCCTACGGACGGAAAAGAGATACAAAGTCTTTCAAATTACAACATCGACGTGCGAATGAACTTGTTGTAAGAACATGGGTGGAAGCCGATAATGATTGTTGGAGGCTAGCAAGTGGTGGTCCAAAGCGGCCGGCGGTGGTCAACAATGGTCGACAATGATCAGTGACGGTCAGAGAAGGTCAATGACTGTAGGCGACGAGTGACGGTGGAAATAGTGTTGTTGGACTTCAGCTTCTTCTCGAACTTTCAAATTCTTTCTCAAGTCTTAGGGTCCGTTTGAGGTAGCTTATAAGTGCGGGCGGCGTTTTCAAAACGTCGTTATACCGTTTCGTTTGCGCATTTCGTCAGCTTATCCGAAACTGTGTTTTGGGTTTTTACACTAAAGCAGACCGTGGGTCGACCCCTGCAGCCGGCCCGCGGGCCACGTTTCAGGATGAACAGCTTATCCTGAAACACATAAGCTGCCCCAAACGGACCCTTAAACTCTCCCACCCTGCACCCCCTTCCCCCCATCACCCGCCCTCTCTCATGAGAAGGGTGGTGCTCTATTTATAGTGTACTGGGTGCAATTAATGCAGAGATATGAACCACTTTAATCAAACAATCTGGAGAGCTTCCTTCAATCATACGGTATTTGATGGACATTTTAGTGTCTTAAAAATATTGGAATTCAGCAATATTTGGCTCACTGGATTCGTTTTGTCGATGTGTTCTATTTGACAATAGGCTTGTTAGATTCGACCTTAGTTTAACCTTCTAAATATGTCTAGAAAACTTTAAAAGTAATTTAATGACTTGATCTGAGTTTGATTTGACATAGATTGGACTAATTTTGATGTCGTTGGGTCTGTCTGATCGAGCCGGTTAGTTTGACTATAAGTTTGCTGAAATCAGAGTTTTGGATGAGTCTTAATTGCAGTTTTGAATGTTTCTTGATCAAAAGATTACCTCGAGATTTGTGTCATGACTTGAGATTCGTGTCGGATGATTAAAATTTATTGGTGACATATCAGTTGTCTTCCTATTTTCGAGTGAGTACAATTTCTTCGTCGTATAAGTTCGGTGGAGATGGGAGTTATATAAAAAAGTATATGCATACATATGCGCTATAATATGTCACAGAACAAAAAAAAAACTTTTTCCTTATGCATAAGATAATATAGAACATGTTCATAAGAATTATAACATGTGTGGCTTAGTGTCTCGGTGGATTTATTTAGCGAGTTTGTGCGGCGTTCAAATTTCCTTCACCAAAAGCTTTTCTTAAGAAAATTTCGAAGGCTAAAACACGGGTATATCTAAAGATTTTTAGTTTTTTTTATTTGAAATGAGGAATCGGAAGGTCATAAGACGGAAGTCGGAAGGACAAAATGAACTCAAATTTTAATTTTTTTTAAGGTAATTTGGAAGAATAAAAGATGGGAATATGAAAAGTTTTTTTTATTTGAAATGAGAAAGTTGAAAGGTAATAAGGTCAAAACTAGAAGGCGATAAGCCTCAAATCGGAAAGACAGAATGAATGCAGATTTTTATCTTTAATTTTTCTTTTAATAATTGTCTTTAATGCTAGACCTTCTCTTAAGCCTATAAATAGAGGTTATGGATGAGGGGAAGAGCCACAAGTGAGGAGAAGGAGAAGGAGAAAAAAGAGAAAGAGTGGAGAGTGAAGTCTTCTGCTAGCGATATTTTTTAGAAGAAAAAAGTTGTCCCCGTTCTGCATTGCAGATGAGCAATGGGATCTTCTTCCACGTTACAACCAAGAGGAAAGTCGTCCCTGTCTTACGCAGTAGGAGAGCAATGAGATCTAGTCTTGTGTTGCGTCCAAGAGGAAATTTGTCCCCGTCCTGTGTAGCAGACGAGCAACGGGATCTTCTTTCACGTTACGACGAGACGAAAGTCATCCATTCCCTGCATAGCATGTGATCGACGAGATCTTTTTTTACATTACAATGAAAGGAATTGTCGTCCTTGTTCTACGTAACATGCAAGAAACATGATCTTTTTTGACGTTGCGGCGAAAAGGAAAGCAGTCTACATCCTGCGTAGCAGATGTGCAACATGGCTTCTTTCTCATTGCAACGAAGATGAAAGTCGTCCTCATTCTACGTAGCAGGCAATCAACAGGATCTTCTTTCACGTTGCAGCGAAGAAGAAAGTCATCATCGTCCTGCGTAGTCAGCAAATAACATGTTTCTTTTTTGTGTTACAACATAAAAAAAAGTTGTTCCCATCATATGTAGTAGGCGATCAACGAGATCCTTGTTCATGTTGCGGCGCAGAAAAAAGTTGTCTCGTCTTGTGTAGCAGGTGACCAACAGGATCTTCTTTTGCGTCAGTGAGATGAAGAAAAGTATTTTTATCCCTACCTAGCAGGTGACTCATGATCTTCTTACTTGTTGCTGCTACGTATTTTGATGGAGATGAAAAAATGCTAAAATTATTTGTCTGATGAAAAAATGCTCTTTGAGGGGGGAGAATTTCATGCTTCTATAGTGGTGATATCATTTGTAGCCTTTGTATTAGTTCTTGTTGTTTTTTATAGCTTTTTTAATCATCTAATGTGACATTTGTAGATGATGGTAATATATTTCTTTGTACGTCTTTGACATTGCTTCTGAGGTTGTTGTGGATTCTCAATCATATGAAATTCTATAATGACAGTTAGCACACACACGTTATAAAATGGAGAATTGAGAACCTTTTAAGGCTCGCGTCTTACAAGGTTGTGACCTCTCGAGGGCTTATGCCTTATAAGAGCTTGAAATGAACTGGTACTTTCTACGGCTTGAACCTTCTGAGGTCTTTTATGTAAATGTGTTTTATGAGGCTTATAGCCTTCTAAGATTTTTATGTACCCATGTCTTCAAAGACTTATAACATTCTAAGATCTTTGATGTACAGGTGCCTTCTAAGGCTTATAGCTTTCTGAGTTCTTTGAGTGGAGACCCTATCAACCACATAGTCTCATAGTGTCTTTCTAGTGAGGACTCTGTTAACTACTAGCTTCCCATCGAGACTTGCCTCTTAAGTTCGTCTTCCAGTGACATGGTAGCTTCTCGTTGAATCTTGCCTCTTAGAATCGACTTCCAAAGCTTCTCATCAAATCTTGTCTCCTGGGCTCAACTTCTAAGAGTAATGTATCCTGCTGTCGAGTCTTGCCTCTTGGGCTTGGCTTCCAGAGGCATGGTGGTTCCCTATTGAGTCTATCCTCCTAGGATGGACTTTCATGAGTACCGTATCTTTCCATCGAGTCTTGCCTCTTGAGCTCAACTTACAGAGGTATGGTAGTTTCCCATCGAGTCTTGCCTCTTGGGCTTAACTTCCGTGGACATGGACGGGGACATTCTCTACCGCTTTCAACTCAAAGAAACTTTCTAAACAAAAAATTTTTCATTGAAATGACAGTTTAAAGCAACACAAAAATTTTACTAAAATAAAATTAGTATTTTATAAGTCAGTCTTTTACTCAAATAAGATAATATAGAGTTATACTTCTTATTCGATAACTCCAATGATTCTCTTCTGGTTCCCCTCAGCTTGTTCTTATAAGTAACGCCTCAGGCGACCGTGACATATCAGAAGTTCGATGTTTTTCTTTATTTGTACAGTGGAAATAATAATATTGAGACTAGTCTCCACCATTTAGATTTCTTAACGTCCTTGGCCACTTGACGTTCTCTTCATCCTTTATGACCATTAGGATGTTGACATGTGACGTGATGAGTGGCGTGTATTCTTTTTCTGATAGTCGATCACAAATCCCCTGTGGTCTGAGATTTTTTCGCTATGATTTTTTTAAGTATCCTCAAAGTTATTCTTGTGCTTGTCATCCAATTGCTAAGATTGTTCCTTGTGTGCGATGATGGTCTCATCTGTAAAGATTTGAGCTTCAACGCGATGGATGATATCAGCATAAGAGCCTTTTCCCGTCTCAGTGATGAATAGAAAAGTCGTGAGTGGAGCCCTCCAAGAAAGACTCCTCTCAGTAACTCTGGATTCATTTCAAGAATCTATCGTGCTTCAGTGGAGAATTTGCGAAAGTATTCTTTGAGGGATTCCACCTTATTATGACAAACTACCGATAAATGAGATGAATCTTTGATGATTCTTCTATTTGCTATGAACTGCTATACAAATAATCTGACAAGCATGTTGAAGGTGTTGATGCTGCCCCCCGGGAGAGAGTAGAATCATGTGCAAGGTTGATAGTTCAGAGTCGTTGGAAACACTTGATAGAGAAGCACATCAAAAGCACGATAAATGTGCATGATAGTTTGGTAGTGGTCGGCGTGTTCTTATAGGTCAGTTACCCCTTCATAGGAATCAATGTTTGGGAGTTTGAAATCTATTGGCATAGGGTGTCGGAGAACCGCGTCAGCCAAATGAGAGGATTCTTGGAATTTGCGGCGAGCAGTGAAGAGATCCCTTTTATCCAGAGAGAACTCTTTCTGAACCAAGAGGCATAGCTCATCTCGAATGATATAAACAGAACCGAGTGGGGCAAGGGCGTAGTGAGTTGTATGAGACAAATGAGTGACATTGCAATGTCGAGAAGATCGGTGTCTAGTATCGACAGACGAATAGTTTCATCATTATGAGAGAACCCGATGAGTGAGGCATTTTTTGTTGAATGTTGAAATTGTGGTAAGTAAGTTCCATTGAGTTGCGGTTATCGCTCCCCGCGTAGGAGATGAAGGATCTCATGTTGAGACTACTCTTTCTCACGTACTCGATCTTTCTGAGAATGACCCAAGACACCTTCTTTAATGGGGTAATGCCTTATAGGGTAGGAGGATGAGAATGATTGATGACCTTGGCTCTATGACTATCTTTTGGAATGACCGGTGTTGGAGCAAGATGTTTGTTGTTGCGAGTGTTACGCCTGGTGACCATGCAACAATTCTTACAATTATTTTAGTGATGGGAATGCTCTAGTTCCCATAGACGGCTCCAAACTGATGTGTGTTAAGAAATTCACGATGTTAGAATAATGAATTATCGTCTTAGCATTGCACGAGAATTCAACACACACTCAGATATAATAAAACATCTAATAATGACACTAAAAGTTTTTAGATGGAAAACCAATAATGAAAAAAATCACGAGGCCCAGCCCAATTGTAAAAATTTACTATAAGCTGATATTACGAAAACCCCTTATCCCAAGCATGGGAAAGGAGTACAAAGTCTTCTGAATTACAACGTCGACGTGCAAATGAACCTGTAAGAGTGTGTGGAAGCCGATGGAGATTGGCAAAGGCCAGCAGGTCGTGGTAGACGATGATCAGCAATTCGGCGATAATCGATGGCATTCAGCAGTGTTCAATGGTAGTCAGCGACGATCGACGTTGACAGAAGTGGTGCTGGACTTCAGCTCATTCTCAAAACTTCAATCGACGACGATCGACGGTGGCAGAAGTGGTGTTGGATTTCTGTTCATATTTATGCTAAAGAAATTTGTAATTTATATTTTATATCAAAAATTTTCTTAGTGACTTCTATTTTAATATTCCATTTTTTTAAAGTTGGACAACAGCTTTCTATCAAATTTGACATGGTTATAAGAAAATTTTTCTTGCCGTTAGTTCTCAACCTTCTCTCTACAATCTTGTTGAATTTTCTTTTCTGTAAACATTTCACGTTCTTAATTAAATAGAAGTAAATGCTTCTATAAGCTAAAGAAATTCTCTGTTCTAATGGCTAATGCTGATGCTGATGTGTGATTGTCAATTACATACACTTAACTAAAGTGTAATTTAAACCAACATTACAGTCTGATAGATCATTATGCTTCTTGTTTGGTATATATATTAAAATGTATGTGATCTTCTAGATGGTAAATTGCTACAGAAGGTATTTTAATGCACGTTCTTAACTGAAATTATGAAAAATCACTCCCCAAAGCCCTGAAACAAAATTGGAGTCCACTTTAATCGGGGGACCAACCAATATGGCAATATCTCTTACTTAATGCCTGCCGACTCTACCCTTACGAGGTTCTTAATATGCGACAAATCTGAAATATCTGATTTGCCTTAAGCAGTAATATTTTTACATATCTGAAATTATTCT
>JXCR01036046.1:201457-215215 GCA_002079205.1 Phalaenopsis hybrid cultivar
AATTTATTATATTCTAAAACATTAAATTTTATAAATTATAATATATGATAAAATAATAATAATAATATATTAATATACTATAGTAGTAATATACTAATATAGATATTGCATATTTATATAATATAAGTTATATAATTAATATATAATATTATTTTTATATATTAATATTAGGGATGTCAAACTGGCTCGTCGTTCGCGAACAGCTCGTGTTCGGCTCGTTCGTTAAGAAACAAACACGAGCTTATTTCAAACAAACTAAATTTTAAACGAACTGAACACGAACAGAAGCTTTGTTCGTTTGTGTTCGGTTCGTTTACACCCCTAATTGTTGTTTGTTGTTGTTAGTTTGATACGGATCAATTGTTTAGATTTATCCAAATGGACACATTCTAAGCCCACTGACTGAAAGCGCGACAGCAGGCCTGGTATCTAGCCAGTGGCATTCATTTTTTGGGACCGTAATGCTCTCAGCATTCATTGTTAGAGGCATTTAGACACATACCATATATTTATTATGTATTTACAAATCTGACACCCAAAATTTTATATGTACATGCATAGTTAGCATCACATTAAAACTACCATTATTATTAACCTTTTACAAGTGACACATATTCTTAAGATAGATTTATGAAACTGTCAAATATTAGGTGTTAGATAAGTAAATAAATAAGAATAGTGTGGTATGTATGTAAATTTCTCAACTTTTTATCTAAAAAAGGTGAGATACTTTTAATATTATATTGTTTACATAAAATTAAGAAAATGGTTCTCAAGTAATATTTTGATTTAATTATATTTTTCACATTATGGTGGTATGTCAATTCTTTCATTGCCGAGTCCCAAGTCCCAAGAGTTGCATTAGTTAGTCAAGAGAACATAATTTTTTTGTTAAAAATTCATAACATGAACTCTTTAAATCATTAAGTAAATGCTAGGGCATCCCCTATAAGCGACGTGTTGTAAGACTTAAATACAGTGTAAAGTGTGTAAGAGTCGTTACATCGGCGTATGGTTTTAGTGTCAAACGAGCAAGAGTTCTTATATTATGGATAGATGTAAGCAAAGAAGCTAGTCAATGAAACTAATATTAAAATATAATATTGAAATATAGGTACTCTCACAGATAAATTAANACCACTCAATCAACCTCATGTGACTAATTCGAGGCAAGTCTCGAAGCCGTGAATTCCGGGGTCATACAAACAATGAGTCATGCTAGCATCACACACACACATAGATATTAAAAACAACTTTATGTTCAACGTTTATTAGTTTTCAAGAGCTAAGATTCTACATAAGCTTTATGTCTATGATGATTCTTTCATGTTGTAATCTCCAATGTTTATTAGTTTTCATACACTAGCATGGATAATGAATTGTATTCTTATGAGAATCAAATTTCCACAATGACAAAAGCTAGTCAACATATATATTTCTAATGCCATAATTTCAGCACGAATTATGCTAAATTCCTCTTTGTTATTTACTATGTGAGGAGAAAACTCTTTGGAATGTTGCTTTTTTCTAACATCTATTTACCATAAAATATAAATATTTGATCTACGTTAGTTTGATACGGATCAATTGTTTAGATTTATTCAAATGGACACATTCTAAGCCCACTAACTTGAAAGCTCAACAGCAGGCCTGCCATCTAGCCAGACGAAACCAACGTGGATCAAGAAGCTTGGCATTCATTTTTTGGGGCCGTAATGCTCTCAGCACTCATTGTTAGAGGCATTTAGGCACATACCATATATTTATTATGTATTGACAAATCTGACGCCCAAAATTTTATATGTACATGCATAGTTAGCATCACATTAAAACTACCATTATTATTAACCTTTTACAAGTGACACATATTCTTAAGATAGATTTATGAAACTGTCAAATATTAGGTGTTAGATAAGTAAATAAATAAGAATAGTGTGGTATGTATGTAAATTTCTTAACTTTTTATCTAAAAAAGGTGAGATACTTTGTATATTATATTTTACATAAATTTAAGAAAGTGGTTCTCAAGTACTATTCTGATTTAATTATATTTTTTGCATTATTTTGGTATGTCAATACTTTCATTGCCGGGGTCCCAAGTCCGAAATGAAAAAAATAGAGAGTTGCATTAGTTAGTCAAGAGAACATAATTTTTTTGTCGAAAAATCATAACATGAACTCTTTAAATCATTATGTGAATTCTAGGGCATCCCCTATAAGCGACGTGTTGTGAGACCTGAATACAGTGTAAAATGTGTAAGAGTCGTTACATCGGCGTATGGTTATAGTGTCAAATGAGCAAGAGTTCCTACATTATGGATATAAGTAAACAAAGAAGCTAGTCAATGAAACTAATATTAAAATATAATATTGAAATATAGGTACTCTCACAGATAAATTAATAGAATTAACAGATATTTTTGGTTCATATGAAAATAAATATCTTATGCATTCAAGAAGCTAAACGAGTTGGAGAAAAAGGCTAAAGAGATTAATACTCTCGAAACAACCATATGCGACCCACACAACCAACTACAATGACTTTCAGCTACATTCTAAACAACAAGTTTACATTATAAGTATCTTCCACAGCATTCTTTGTGAACTACTGGCGCCATAACATTTGATTACGTTCTTTGCAGTCTGTATCACCGAGAGCTACATTTACTATAGTCAGATTATGTCAATTATTGATGAACTATTGTTGTACGTTTACAATTATCAACTTTATAACTTCATCTTCCCTAATTCAAGAGAAGAGTTGAACTATATAGTTATCATTCATAATGTATTACTTCAACTGGGTTATGCGCCATGGTTTTTTCTCTTTCTAAGATTTTCCACATAAAAAATTAAGACTTCTCCTCTTACTTACCTCTCTTTAATTACTTAAGTGCGTGTTTGGCTTTCATGCAACACTAAGATGATAATTCATCACTCCACAGCCACGAAACTTCCAGCACGCTATATATATATGCATAGTGTGTGTAATTAAATGAAATAATCAATAAGTTAATAACAAGTGCCCAAGTGAAGCATGCAAATGATGTAAGTAGCAGTAAGCATTACATGTTAAGGCGGTGCTAGATTAGGTAGAAGTGCCGCATGAATCATTATGGCCTTACTTCACCCATTATTATATCACTTTACAACTAAGATAGTATTAAGTATTATTTGACTAGTGTGAATGACGATACATTTTTTTGAAATTATTTTTAGATGATTGCTATTTGGTGGTTGCATGTGGCTTTATCAAAACCGGTCCTTTTTATTTGCATGCATATTGTTGAACTTGCAAATTAATAATTACATTGTAAGGCATCTAGCTAAGGCATGTGCCAATAGCCTCATAATCCTACCAATGTCACCACATGTCAACCTACTTTGTACTGCAAAAGTAATAGTAATGAGAAGTTGCAAGCACCCTTTTATTAAAGTGGATGCAGGTCAACAAGATCAAACTCACTTATTCTAATAGTTTTTCATAGTCGGTCCCATTCATAGGGCACGATTCATATGTATTTATGTATCTCACACTAAAATTTAATATTTTACACGCAATATTCAAATCATTATGCAGCAAATATAGGAGATTAGGTGTGAGATATATACGTACATAAGAGTTATGAGCAACGTATGTAAATATTTTTCTTTGATGAGGCTCTACGGGAATTTAGTTTATTATCGACGGTCAGATATCATCGTTAATAATGGATAAGTCATAGGTAAAATATTTACCAACGATTTAGTTACGATAAAGTTAACGTAGCAAAATCGTTTGTCGGTAATTATATTACCAACGGATTTAATGTGATTTACATTAACCGATGTATCATAACCGCACGTTCAATTTAAAAACATGTCATGTTTAATCGTAGCTTGATCGTCGATTATATAACTGACAAAAACATCCGTAAGAAAAGTGTTGCAATTTCGTCGGAAGAGTGTCACAGTTATATTGGTAAACTATCGCCAAACTATCGATTAACCATGGGAATTTACCGAAGGCTCTGTTCACACGTTGCTTGCTCAATATGCCGTCGGAAAATCATCGCTTATTCGATAAATCGTCGTAATACTGTTTATAAACTGTCGAAAACATGTACCATAAAAAAAATATAAATCCCTGCAATCATAACAGATCAATCAAAACACAATACAACACAGTAATAAAACTAATTAACACATAAATCATATAAAAAAATAAAAGAAAGTTAATTAAATTAAAACAAAATGAATGTACAAATGCACAAACTAATGTTTGCTTACAATAAATTGTTCAATACACAAACAAACAAAAAATAACCACATACTCGTCCTCCTCAACATCATCATCCCCACCCTCATCCTGCACTGGCTCCTACTCTTTCTACAATTATGAACACAACACCGCTTCGATCTCTGTCCTGATCTCCAATCTCAAGGTAGCTATCTGGGCAACAACCTCAACAGCAACTCGGCGACGGATCTCCTCTTCCTGTGAAGTGGAAGTGGATGCATCAGATGTGCTAGAGGCTGAGCAGATATCATAGGTCGGGTGCCCCCAACCCGTAGACTTTGCCCTTCTTCTTCCTGTCGAGAGCCTGATACTGAGATCGACTCTTCTTGAGTCTCAGGAAGGCCTCCTACAAAACATATGATTAATGAAAGTGAGAGACTAAATAAATTTTGATATTTATTTGAACTTTATACTTATTAGTCAGTTGGATTATCTGGGTCGCCTGCGATCTACTGTTCCTCTGGGACTGATTTAACTATCGTTTGTTAGTATGCTCGTGTAACTCTACAGCAGTTAGCTCGCATCCTTTCTCCAGTGTCTGTCAATGTAATGGAATAGTTAATATTTTGTGTCATAGAGCATTGTAGGTCTCACCACCAACAACAACAAGCCTTTAATGCACTAAGTGGGATCGGCTACATGAATCCTTTTTTTTTTTCATTGTGTCATATTGAGTGTCATATTTTCATTTAATTCTAATAATCTAAGATCATTTTTTTTATATAACATGGCCAAGTCTTTCTACATCTATTTATGTCTTTCTTAACATAAATCAAATCTAAAACATCTGCTCTCTTAGTCGGATCATCAGCTTGTCAACGTTTAATGTGACTAAACCATCTAAGACGACTCTCTCTAATTTTGTCCACCACACGTGCTACACTAACCCTTTCACAGGGTAATTCATTTCGCATCTTATCTCTAAGTGTAAAGCCACTCATCCACCTAAGCATTCTCATTGAGGTAACACTTAACTTAATTTTATGCTTCTCTTTTAAAAGCCAACATTCTGTGCCATAGAACATTGCAGGTCTCACCACCATCTTAAAAAGTTTTCGTTTCAGTTTAAGCGATACTTTTCTTTCACACACATCACCGTCACCTAGAATGCTAGACCCGAGATATCTAACTTGTTCACACCTTAGATATATTCACAACAAGGATATTAATAGCAAAAAGCATAAATCAAAGTACATCCTCATGTAAATGTCCAGTAAGAGCATCCAACCATACCTTCGAGCGTCGGAATGTGTGAGTCACCGGAATGTGTGAGTCACATTACAGATTTATGTTAACAATGCACTAAGTAGGAATTAGGGCATGTTCGGGAGCGTAACGAATTTCAATGGTATAAAGAATTATTTCCGACAACTTACAAACGGCCTCAACTCCGTAGGTTATTAACATTAATACCGACGACACTGACCGTCGATTACTAAAAAAACTTGTCGGTTAACGCCCGCCAAATAACAGATTCGTAAATAACCGACGACACATGACCATCAATTATTACATGCCCGGTTATAATAAGAGCCGTCATAAATTAGTGTATTGTTCATAAGCGACGGTGTGCCCTGCTCTACAGACAAAAATAACTCAACATATTTATAACGTTTTTCCAGTTCTGAGAAAAATAGGCGGTCAACTCATTAACTATAAATGTTGATAACAATAAAAATATTTGCGTGACATTTGGGCCAAGGAGGTTCTGCCCCCATTACAGACTTTGCAAGAATGGAATATGTAAATGGTGTACGAGTTGTCCACGTATGGCTACAATTGACACGCTACAAAGTTCAATTTACTTTATTTTTTGATTTATCCAGAAAAGTATAATACTAGTTGTTGAGTCTGCTTCACTCCTACGTAAATTCAAACCCTTTTTTTCATATCATTATCTCTTATTACTTATGGGTTTAATTATTATTATTATTATTCCGAAAAAATTAGATTAAGTTAATCTGAAACCACTTCAACAGTGTAAACAGGAGTTTTGCTTTAAATAGAATAGCTTCGGAATTGAATATANGTTATGGGTTTAATTATTATTATTATTATTCCGAAAAAAATAGATTAAATTAATCTGAAACCACTTCAACAGTGTAAACAGGAGTTTTGCTTTAAATAGAATAGCTTCGGAATTGAATATAGATTTTAAATCTGGAAGATATCCTTCCAGTTTTTCTGTCTTTTTGGCAGTCAGAACACCTAAACTCTTATCAGTTCTAGATGGTCTAGCTAGGACTTGTTGACTTATATATTTAAATTATATATAAAATATATATATATATTAAAATTTAATATTTTAAGAAGAATACGTAAACNAAATTTTTTAAAAAATTAATTTTGTCTAATCAGCATTCTGAATGACGTGGCAGAATTTAGGACGAGTGAATTTCTTGTTCCAAAATTTTTTTATAATTTTATAATTTGTTATGTTTTAAGTTTGTATGTATGCATATGTGTGTGTATAATATATATATATATATATATATATATATATAAGTGTCGCGTACCCTGATTTGTTGATTGACATCCACGGTATATGACCCATCAGGTCGGGTGTTCGAAACCTCTCTGGCACAGTTGGCCTTAAGGAAGTGGTAGATGAATTGTTAGACACATTAATGATGGGTATAAGCTCGTATAACAATTTCTAGCCATTCCTTTATTACACACACACACACGCATATATATATATATATATATATAGAGAGAGAGAGAGAGAGAGAGAGAGAGAGAGAGTACATGCAATGCATTTGTAACCTTATATCGTCATCTAGTCTGAATTATCAGTATCATCAACTGCCTATCCTTATCTCATATTTTATTTTATATATAATTTGTGAGGGAGGTATGAGTTTTCTTATAGAGTTCTTCTTTATCATATGTTTATTTTTTTAAGATAGTTCTAATTTATTATACGGCATTTACATGCTTTCTTCAGCAAAGATTGGATGGTTTATAGCTAAAAAAAAGAGGTTTAGGTGATTAATATGTTAATACATAAGAATTAGGTGATAGATATGTAAATCTCCCATTTATTATTACTAAATTTACGTCTTTCTAGCTAGACATGCATGCACGTTCTTCCTCCTTTTATTAATGAATCCCTCCGACATATCTAATAGGTAAAAATTGCATATATACCTTGACATAAACATATTAAAATGAGACAATATTTTAAGGAATTCATAACTCTGATGCTCTTGCATTAATTCTTCTAACATGAAATACAAAAAGGAATATTTTTTCATATGTATTTATTCAAACTTTATATTGTTTTGTGGTGACCAGATGATCACAAAGTAATTAAATAGTCATTATAAAGAAAATAATTAATTAAGATAAGCTCTCTCAAAGTGAACTGAAGCATGTTAATTTATGTGTTGCTCTCCTTCTTTAATTGGTCATTATTATTTGTAAGGGAAATAATGTCTAAAATTTTGATAATTAGAAAAATATACTGATAAAAGTTTAATTAAGATAAATTGCAAAATTTTTATATTTTTTTAGTATTTTTTTCATCATTAAGTTTTTCATGCAAAAATCTATATACTCATACTCTTTGATTTGTCGTGTCGCGTAACCCGGTCTGTTGGTTGACATCTACGGTATAAGACCCCTTAGGTCTGGGGTTTGAATCCCTGCTGACACAATTGGCCTTAAGAAGGTGGTACTCGAATTATTATGAACATTTTGGGTGACTAAAAGCTCGTATAATAGCCTCTGGACATTCCTTTATATATATATATATATATATATATATATTGAAAGATCTCGAAAATACTAATAATTATATTCCATATTTGTTATAATTCTATATTTAGAGGGATATTGGGAATCTCTATTTATTTATCTCCTTAATTAGAGAGATTAACTGTCTCTTATATTTTGTTATTATTTATTTCTTTTTCTACTGTATTATGTTTTTATTGTTTTCCTTACCAGTAAGTTTTGTAATGGGTATTTATGCCCCACTTTGCATCAATAAAATCAAGCGTTCCACTTTATTTCGCATTATTCTAAAATTCATCATGATATCAGAGCCTAATTTCGTACTCTAGCCACCAGTTCCTTTGAGAATTGTCAAACTCCCTTCCTGTCATCATTCGTGCAGCAAGGGAGGTGCACTCTTCTTCTCTCCCGACATCTTCTTGGTGGTCAGAACTTCATCCTTTGTGCAGGAAGGTTTTTCGGTGGAAGGAATTAGCTCACATGATACCTTCGCGGCCTCCTCGGATATCCCATCAATCTTCATATCACAATATTCAAGAGATGAAGAAAATATCCTCATTACTTCGAGAGAACCATCCTCCGGTCGTCCCGCGATGAAATTGGAGAGATCGACTTCAATCAATTGTTTCGATAGGGATTTTAGAATATGCTCCGCAACACGAGCCTCATCAACACCGAAGCTTCGATTGTTGAAGCAAATCTTTGTGTATGAGTTACCATTCCCTGCTAATGGACTCAGTACCTCGTGCGTGGTGCGCCTCATCGGCTTCGATAAAATCTCGCCGACGGGTCGAAATATCAAAGACGGTCTTACAAGAAGCAACAACCGTCGCATCCTTCGGGATCTCATCTTCATCCTCCTTCTCTTTCGGTTCGTTAGATGACAACAGTACCTTCAAGCTCTGCAGCACCGTCAAATTTGCCTGTAGCTACGGCAGATGCAAACCTCCTTCACCAGGTTCGGGTCGGTTATAGCCTGGATGAGTGCGCATCTACTGTAGTACGGGCCATCCAATTCGCTTGCGACAGAAAGCATGTGCGCCATCCGGTCATCTGCAGCGAGAGTGGGCGTGCCCTAGTCTCCCATCACTCTGTCTTGATCTTCGAAGCCATCTCTTCTACCGTCGTCGATCCGGTGCTCTTAGACAGAACCTCACCTTTAATATTTTTTTCTCGCATGTTGTTGAATTCGTCGTGTTGCGAATAGCAGCACCACAGAAGATGGAGAAAGAATCCTCTGAATAGTGTCCCTCCTCTTCTTCTACATGCTACTTCAGATGTCGAGGAAAACAATGGCTTCACGATCTTTCTTAGATTTGATCATATCTACGATTATTTTAGTCCATCCCCACGAGATTCCCGCTCTGATCCACTCGTTTTCCTGCTTTTTCTTCCTTCTGAGCGCCTATTTTGTGATTCTTCCACTGTGGGACGAGGGAGCTATATCTTTGGGCCTAGACCACCTCCCAGGACTTTTCATGGGGTCGCTGATTCTGACTCTCGTTTTCGCTCCAGTCTCAACCCTAATATTCTCGCTTTCGCGAATCTCTAAAGCCCAGGCATTGGTCTATATACATAGATTTTTCAATTTATCTCTTCTTATATTCCTTTTCTTGTGGTATGCATCTTCTGATGGACAAACGATATCAACATCCAAGTCTTTAGCTTCTCATGCTTCATCACCTAAGGATATAGGTAGTCCTGAAAGTCTAGAGGTTGATACGCTTCATGATGAGTGGGGTAATCATGGTTGGTTTTATATAACTATCCGTATTGGATTATATCTTTGGGTTGCCTTGCTCAATCTTATTATGATATCATCAATGTGGGAATGGGTGATTGATATCATGGACCATGAGTCAGGTTCAAGATTGTTTGGCCTTGCTGGTGCTGGTGCTACACTTGGACAATTTTGTGGTTCATTATTTGTTGAAAGCATGGCTCAACTTTTTTAGTCATCTTCCCTCGCCCCCGAGAATCTCCCTCTCTCTCACTCGCTCTGCTGCTCATTTTTTAGTCCTCTTCCTAACTCCAGCTTCCTCCACCGACGCTGCTCACCGTCGGCCTCTCTTCTTCCTCATTCCCCGATGGCACGAAGGTCGTGTCTCCACTATGCTTAATTCCCACTAACTTGCAGCCCAACGAGCAGAATTTGAAGGGATCAGGGTTGCAGCTAGGGCAGCAATGTCGTCACCCACCTCATCATCATCTCACCGGAGATATCACTACCGTGGATCAGACAAGCCATTCATTTCTCCTGCAGTAGTTTTTCTTCCCTGCCCAAGCGTCAGTGGGAGTTGCGTTTCCAACCGGACCTTCTCCAAATAACCATCAGAACCAGAGACCTCTCTACATTCTTCTCTGCATCCGAAAATTCCTGTAACTTCTTTTGCACCTCGCTTTTTTCCTTATGCAAGCGCCGCTAGTCGTTGGAGTCAATTTTTGCAGCCTTTTTTGTGCCTCATTTTTTTGTCTGTGTAGATGCCTGGTTCACTACACCATTGTGATTTCAGTGGTTTTCCTTGCGCAGGCATTTGGGCTACTGCAGGCTTGCATTTTCAACAAACAATGGGAATTATTTTCTTTTTATAGTAGAAATTTTGGTTTGCCAATGTGATTAGTGTTCTCTCTCCAGTGCAAATCATGGAAGATCTCCAGTTAAAATCCCAATTTTCATTCTCTAGTGGAAATCGTTGCTCCTCGCAGAACCGCACTGAGCACTGGCTTCCTTGCAAGCTCTGTCATGGTGGTTTTCCCTGCAGTTCTTTCAGTCACTGATCCTTCCTGAGAGATCTTCCAGCCGTCGGACCTCTCGATTATTTTCCAGGACCGTTAAAGCATCTACCAACAGCCAAAACTATCCCTTGATGGCTTTCCTGCCACATAAATTCCCTCCTGCGGCTTTTCCTGCCGCCAAAACTTCCTGCGGACATATTTGCTGCCGAGTGGACCTTCGGCCTCCTGCAGCCAGTTCTCTCCTCTGCAGCCTTTCCCGCCGTCAGACCTCCCTCATGCAGCTTTTCTCACCGTCGGATCTACCTCAACAAATTTTTCCCTGCAAATTTTGGCCAGCACTTTCCAAGGAAAGCATTGCACTTTCCTGCAGCATTATTGCAGCCTTCTTCGAGCACTACAATTTTTTTGAGCACTATCATTGTCCCTCTGTAGCTTTCCTGCAACCTCCCTGCAGTCTTTTTGCAACTTTCATGCAATTATCAGTCAACGAGTGACTTAAAAATTCATCAATGTCTCGAAATTGAGCTTAGCCCTCATCCAGGTTACTCTCAGGCTTCCGCACTCTCAGGCTTTAGAGCTCTCAGGCTTTGGCGCTCTCAGGCTTCGACACTCTTAGGCTTCGACATTCTTGGGTTCGAGACCTTCGGCTTAGGCACTTACGGTTTGAGGATTGTTCGAATTTCTTGTTGGTAAATTGATGCTACCTGTCCAATCAGCATACTGCAGTTGATGTTTCAAATTCAGGTTGAATCAGGTTTTCAACCATGTTCAACTTGAGGGGGAGTGTTGAAAGATATTGAAAATACTAATGATTATATTTCATATTTGTTATAACTCTATATTTAAAGGGTGATAAATTATATGAGGGATATTGGGAATCTCTATTTATTTCTCTCCTTAATTAGAGAGATTAGTTGTCTCTTATTTTTTGGTATTATTTATTTCTTTTTCCACTGTATTATGTTTTTATTGTTTTCCTTACCAATAAGTTCCGTAATGAGTATTTATACCACACTTTGCATCAATAAAATCAAGCATTTCACTTTATTCCACATTATTCTAAAATTCATCAATATATATTCTTTGATTTCTCTAATTATTTGCTGCCGTGAAAAGTTATAAAAATGTAAAGTTTTTCAAAATAAATTATGACTATTAACTGATTTCTTAAACACAGTAATTTAAAAATTATATTTTTTTCTTTATTTGATTACTTTAATTTTCACTAAAGTCAAAAAACCTATTTACATTCAAAACCTTGTATGACTCCATTCATCACCAACCCAAGAAACCCTAATTCTAACTTCCAAATAGCTAGATTCAATGAACAAAACTACGTCACCATTATAGAGATTGCCACGCGTCTTTCATAAAAATTTAATTAGTCAATAACTATACTACTAATAATCACTTTTGAATTATAATAATTCATAAAAATTGGCTGCCAATGCCGACGTTTCAATGCATGCATTTAAATTTGTAAGTAGATTCCATTATTTTTTTTATTCATATTCGTTAAATTTTATTAAAATAGTAATAATATCAATCTTTTTTTTCTAATTTTTATAATTTCTCAGTAATTTAATTGTAACATGAATATAATAATTAATTTAAACCTAATATTAAATTTATTAATGCAAAACATTTTTTTTAAAATTTTTTGAGGAATTTGGTCGTACATATATATTCGACCAGTTGTCCGTCTTCCACATCATTTTCTGATTAAATATTTTGAAGTCTGAAAACAAAATTTTATTTTTGACATTATTTAATTAGGACTATTAGCAAATGGATTTGTTGATATTTGTTTTTTTATTATTATTATTGATAAATTGAATTATATTCAAGTATTTTTTTATCAATATTAAATTAGCATAATGATTGTTGGCGCGTGCTAGAAAATTCGTCGCGATAGCGTAATGGATCACCGTCTTAGCGTTGTACGAGAATTCAACGCACACCTACGTGAAAGAAAACAATCAGTAATGACACCTGGAGTTATTACGTGAAAAAATTCGTAAAAAGAAAAAAAGCATGAGGACTTTCGCAGTTGCAAAAATTCTCTATAGGTTGATGATTACAGAGAACCATGTTCCACAAATAAGAAAGGGTTAGTAGGTTTTTCAAGTAACAACGTCGACTGAAAACTTCAGGTCAGTGGTGGTCGACGGAGATAATGGTGCTCGATGGCGTTCGGTGGTTGTAGATGACGGTTAGCAGTGATCGACTAAAATCGGTGGGTGTCGACGATGGTCGACGGTGGGCGCTCTATTTAAAGTGTTTTTGGTGCAATTAATGCAAGAATATGAACCACTTTGATCAGACGGTCTTGGGAGCTTCCTTCGATCATACGACATTTGATTGATATTTGGATGCCTTAACGGTGTATGAATTGAGCAATCATCGGCTCGTTGGATTCGTCTTGTCAAGGCATTCGATTCGACTATGAACTCACTGGATTCGACATCTGTTCGACCTTCCAAATGTGACTGAAAGACTTCCAAACTTGGTTTGATGATTTGATCATGGCTCAAGTTGACTCGGATTGGATTAATTTTGATATCATTGGGCCTGTCTCATTGAGCCGATCAAATCGACTACAAGTTTGCTGAAATCGAAGCTCTCGATGACTCTTAATTGAAATGGAATGTTCCTTACTCAAAGATTGCCCCGAGATTCGTGTAATGCCACAAGATTTATGTCAGATGATGCAAATTTGCTCGAGATGTACCAATTGATATAATTTGTTCGAACGTGAAACTTGTTATAAATTGAAACTATTACCTGTAGTAAACAGTAAATTCTCACGTTTTAATCATGGAGCACAAAGAAATAATGCGGGTTGTATAATACTCCGAATCGTTGAAACTCAAAATATAAACTTATTTTTATGAATTTAATATCAGTAGATTCTGCGTATATAAAAGTTTAGAATAACTCATCATTCAAATGTTTATTATATCTAAAAATTTTATTGAGCATATACAATATATATATATATATAT
>JXCR01036046.1:220221-231640 GCA_002079205.1 Phalaenopsis hybrid cultivar
CGTGATCATCCGCGATGCGCCTAATAATTCAAGTACCACTGCTTCACCAGGGGAAATCGAACCCCAGACCACAGGCGACTTACAACTGACAAGTAGATGCCCAATTAACTGATCATATATATATATATATATATATAATTTGATTTGTTTAAATAATTACTGATGTGAAAAGTTATAAAAATGTATGGTTTTCTCAAAATAAATTATGACTCTATTAACTGATTTCTTAAACACAATAATTTAAAAATTATATTTTTGTTTTATTTGATTACTTTAATTTTCACTAAAGTCAAAAAACATATTTACATTCAAAACGTTGTATGACTCCATTCATCACCAACCCAAGAAACCCTAATTCTAACTTCCAGATAGCTAGATTCAATGAACAAAGCCACGTCACCACGATACAAATTGCCACGCGTCTTTCATAAAAATTTAATTAGTCAATAACTATACTACTAATAATCACTTTTAAATTATAATAATTCATAAAAATTGGCTGCCATTGCCGACGTTTCGATGCATGCATTTAAATTTGTGAGTAGATTCCATTTTTTTTTATTCCTATTCGTTAAATTTTATTAAAATTGTAATAAGATCTCAATCTTTTTTTCTAATTTTTATAATTTTTCAGTAATTTAATTGTAACATGAATGAACATAAAAATATAATAATTAATTTAAAACGAATATTAAATTTATTAATGCAAAACATTTTTATTTTTATTTTTTGAGGAATTTGGTCGTACATATATTCGACCAGTTGTCCGTCTTCTACATCATTTTCTAATTAAATATTTTGAAGTCTGAAAACAAAATTTTATTTTTGACATTATTTAATTAGGACTCCATTAGCAATGGATTTTTTTATATTTGTTTTTTTATTATTGATAAATTGAATTATATTCAAGTATTTTTTTATCAATATTAATTTAGCATAATGATTGTTGGCGCGTGCTAGAAAATTCGCCGCGGTGGTGTAATGGATCATCGTTTTAGCGTTGCACGAGAATTCAACACACACCTAGGTGAAAGAAAACAACCAGTAATGACACCGGGAGTTATTACGTGAAAAAACTAGTAAAGAGAAAAAAAAATCACGAGGACTTTCACGGTTGTAAAAATTCTCTATAGGTTGATGATTACAGAGAACATTGTCTCATAAATAAGAAAGGGTTAGTAGGTTTTCTAAGTAACAACATCGACTGAAGACTTCAGGTCAGTGGTGGTCGACAGAGATAGTAGTGCTCTATGACGCTCGGTGGTTGTAGATGACGGTCAGTAACGATCGACAAAGATCGGTGGGTGTCGCGATGGTCGACGGTGGGCGATCTATTTATAGTGTTTTTGTGCAATTAATGCAAGAATATGAACAACTTTGATCGGACGGTCTGGGAAGCTTCCTTCGATCATACGACATTTGATTGATATTTGGATGTCTTAACGGTGTATGAATTGAGCAATCTTCGACTCGTTGGATTCGTCTTGTCAAGACACTCGATTAGACTATGAACTCACTGGATTCGACATCTGTTGACATTCCAAATGTGACTGAAAGACTTCCAAACTTGTTTTGATGGTTTGATCATGGCTCAAGTTGACTTGGATTGGACTAATTTTGATATCATTGGGTCCGTCTCATTGAGCCGGTCAAATCGACTATAAGTTTGCTGAAATCGAAGCTCTGAATGACTCTTAATTGAAATTGAATGTTCTTTACTCAAAAGATTGCCCCGAGATTCGTGTCAAGCCACAAGATTTATGTCAGATGAATAGATGATGCAAATTTGCTCGAGATGTACCAATCGTTATAATTTGTTTGAACGTGAAACTTGTTACAAATTGAAACTATTACCTGTAGTATACAGTAAATTCTCACGTTTTAATCATGAAGCACAAATAAATAATGCGGGTTGTATAACACTCCGAAGCGTTGAATAATATAATAATAATATAATATTACATTTATCATTATTGCTTTACATAATTGATACTTTTATGATCTAAATATTAAATTATCTGCCTAATGCATGCCAGTTTATACGGCACTGAATCAAACATTTTTTTTACTATATATATATATATATATATATATATATATATATATATATACTCTCTCTTANAAATCATCAAACAACTTTCTTTGACTTGGGCCAACTAATAAATTTAATTTGATGTGGCTCAAACAGTACAAAGAATGCAAGCCTTCTCATCGTAATCCTTGCCGCTGATGACTACTAGTTTAGACTTGCACAATATTTAAAGAGATAATTTTTTTATTGGAGTCACAAAGACATGTGGATGGCTTTTAAACATCTAGAATAAGAGTTTGACAAAGAGTTGTGATAAATTAAAGAAAGATGGCAACCAACATCAGCTCATGAACTGAGGTGTTTCTTCCACGTTAATTATAGTTGGAGAAAGGTCAAGGGAACTCTTAAGACAAAATGTGAACAATGAGCTAAGGGGTTAGATTTCATGGTGGAATCAAGGAGGCTCTTTGATTGGACCAATCTCTTCTAGTTTTTTGAAGAATTGTATATTAGTTAAAATATATGGAATATTATTATTCGGCCAAGTAAAGGTTGGATGGTCAAGATTTTATGTGTGTAGAAGAAAAATTCTTGTTCTACCTTATTGATCTACATTCTAGAATTTACCCTACTGTTTTTTTTTTTTAAATTATTAAGTCATGAAGCAATTTTTTTCTTTTGGTTTTTCCAGATAGTAGTGTTCCAATATGACTCATAATCAGAGCTTTTTTCAAAGGTTTTAAATGAAGATAACTCAATCAACATATGAGTTTTTATTCTCCAAAGACCATTTCTATTAGATTCTTCCATCTCAAACTTGGCCATCATAATCTAGCCACAACAACAAAATGTACTGGTTTGTTGAACTAAATGATATAATTCAATTTTGCAACTATCACAAAGTAAAATATAAAAAAAAAGATTAAGTGCATAAAAATAAATAAATAAATATAAATATATATATATATATATATATATCTGTGTGTGTGTGTGTGTGTGTAGTAAGATTTTAAGAGTGCATCAACAAAAGAGGATTGAAGTTGTAGTTAAAAATACTAAAATCTGAAGTCTTTTTCAACCTAAAAGCATTAGCCTATGGGTAAAGACCAACAAATTAACATTCTTACATCAACATATTTTTATACCTATTTCCTATCAAACAATACTAAAAAAGTTGCAATTTTCTTAACATAATTCATTTATGTAAAAATTCACAACATTTGTTGTACCATGAGCAATTGCCCACTCGACTGCANTCAACAAAAGAGGATTGAAGTTGTACTTAAGAATACTAAAATCTAAAGTCATTTTTAACCTAAAAGCATAAGCCTATGGGTAAAGACGAACAAATTGACATACTTACAGCAACATATTTTTATAACTATTTCCTGTCAAACAATACCAAAAAAGTTGCAATTATCTTAACATAATTCATTTATGTAAAAATTCACAACATTTGTTGTACCATGAGCAATTGCCCACTCGACTGCATGGAAGCACTATAAAAGTCATCTACTCTTAAAATTTGATCAATTGTGATAGTTTTTGTTAAAGATTCACAAGAGCCATAAACTTGATTAACAGCTTGCTCATACTTGAATCATTGGTGCGGATTCCACTTATTACGAAATAATCTAAAAAGAACTAATGTTTGGCCCAAATGGAGCAGCACATAACTACATTATGAACTAAAAGTTAGAAGTAATCATGTATAAGGACCAACAACTTAGTATTTTGTACCATCGTATTTTTAAACTTAATAAGATATGATAGTATCCACTAAAAACACAAAATCCACTAATATGAAATATAAAACAAATGGACACTAAATAACATTTTAATAATTCAACCATTGTGATAATGTTCAATGAGAATAAAAATAGTTAAAGAAGTCCATCAAACACAATTTGATTATTTCTCCCCAATGCACTAGCCACCAAGATAAAGTTCATTTGAACTCTAAAAATTGATAATTAGCAATGATAAAATCTCATAATCATTGTCATTGAAGATAATCTAAATAAAAATATCTTCTTTTCATGAATCTTATAAAAAAATTTAACAAATGATATTTCTTAGTTCATGTATATCTGATGAAGCTTTGGTGAGAAGGGTATGCTATAGAAGCCTTCATAATTAACTTGTAAGAACCTGACTGGCTGACTATATGCATCATATTGGAGGGATTAATTTCATATAGATCTTAAGCTAACTTACGTATCTTAAATGATTATACTACAATTTGACATGATTTATATATAAAAAAAGTAATTTGAATGATCTCACATCTAAATCAATAAAGTAGATCTCAAATTTTTCATCATGAAGTAGAATATTGATCGTCTCATCTTTATATAATCAAATAGTATGAATTATAAGTTTTTATATATAATCCTGGACAATGCCTTAAATTTTAAATATGAAGTCAAATTTCTTTGTAAATCTCTCCAATACATTAAAAGTATTGTATAAACAAGCTAAATGTTCTCTTTGAATTTCCTCTCACTTCAAAGTCGAGTATTCTAAACTCCTACGATCATAAAAAGTTGGGCACCAATTAGCCTTCATAAACGTTTATAAAACATTATGGACTTTAAGAAAGCATTTATGAATGGAGAGAGGCACTACCTTAAAAGATAAAAATTCTTTATGTACTCAATAGGAGGGAAATTGTTATAAAAAAGTTCCCAAAAATCATTCTTTATTTAGTATTTCGGCCAAATTCCTCATGAGATCATATTAATATGATTAATTCAAAATTCTACTAATATTTTGAATTGAAGTCAGTACTAACACTATTTCAAAGTTTGATTTTCAATTATTTGTTTGAGTAACTCAAATGAAGTATGCATTAAATTAATAAGACAATACCTAGACTTCAAATGAGAGAATGCTAGGAGCATTTAGATATGATTGCCAAGTACTATTGGTTGAAGCACGCAAAGGAACACCATACATGTTGCAATTAATTTAAATCAGAAGGGATGACTTTCAAGATTTAAGACTATTAATAATGTTAGCTAAGGATTTCAAGTAGACATTACACACAAAAATTCTCTTCGGGATTTTGACCTTGAGAAGGTAAGATACTGCTCTTTTATCTTAGAGAATTCATTAAATATTCTCCTTGCATGGTCTTTTAGCTATAATTTGTGATAGACATTGAGCTCTTATAAGAATTTATTCATAATAATATTAGTTGATAATGAAAACAACTTCTTTATATTGAACTAGTTATAATTTCTTCATGAATTTTGAGATTGGGTGTTTATGGCTTGCAATTTTTTTTTTTGAACTGATTTAATTCATGTTTTATTTCGCCACAATGATTTTGTGTGGTATATGTATACATTATTATTACTTACAAACCCCCCAAAAGTTTATAATAGATAAATTTTACCACTCGCCACACTCGCATTATCCTCCGTCCCTCTTCACCGTCATCTAGCCAAAACCAGCGTAGCGAGAACTGGCTGAGATCAACTGTCCCTGTTAAAGTTTTTTCTTCTCTCCCTCATGATTTTCAAGAGAAAACATTACGTTTGAAGTTCTAATGAACGGACTCCAATTAAAATTTGATGTGTGTCCTTATCTTAAAAGCGGAGAAGCCTAAAGCCCATTCATGCAGAGGCGCGCAACACGGTTGTATATACTGAAGGTTTTTCTTCATTACAATTATGTTGTACTCTATAAATTCACATTAAAATATTTATTTGAATGTTTTTTTCCTGAGTGTAACTTGGTTGTATTGAAGAAAAACTTTAAGTGCAACCATATTATACTGCAGGACCGAGTCTATGTCTGGACTCCAAATGCAATATTTTCTCCATGAACACAGGTTCCATCATTCAGTGGTCAGTGGAAAGACAGAGCTTGCCAGAATACACATGGTGTCGACGTCAAAGAGGAAAGAAGCCTAGGATTGAACAATTTCCCTGTGTTGGTGTCCCTCCATAAATAGCACGAGATGCAGCTATTGGCATCAGATCAAAAATCACCACTTTTAAGACCCGTCTTAACATATTGCAACTAATGGATCCACAAAGAAACCTAAACAGTGTTATTGTTGGATCTATAGATATACACCAGTTATTGTGGTATATAGAAATCAAACAAATAGGAGAACAATCGACGAAGCGAAAAATAGAACGAGAAAAATCACACCAGAAAAGAACAACACAGCGAATCACACAGATTTACGTTGTTTGGCAAATTGTCTACGTCTACGGAGTTGCAGAGGATTTTACTACTTGATGAATTTACACCAGTTGATCACCTGGACTTACAGGAGGAATCACTCACTCTTTGTTTCTCTCTCTCTTCTTCTCTCTCTGTTCTTCTCTCTCTATACCGAGATATATTGAAGAAAACTCTACACTGAGATACAGCGAAGAAGACAAACTTACAAGAGAAATAAACCCAATTTCTCTTCTTCCACAAGCCACCAAGAAGAAGCCTACGGAGAACAATCTTCTTTTTCTTCCTTCTTCTTCCTTCTGTCGCAAGGAACTGCTCCTCCTTGCACTTCTCTTTCTCTACCCCGAGAAACCTTCCTCTATCCCAAAGAAACCGAAGAAGAACTCAAAGAGTGACTACAAAACTCAAGGAGAGCCATCTGAAGCTTTTATCACGAACAGGAGGAGTGAAGAGATGCTTCACTTCATAAAAGAGGAAGGTGAAAGTGGTTATTTGTGAAGAGGTGTGACTCTCCAAAGCAAAGTAACCACCCAAGCATAGTGGACCAAGCTCCACCGTTTCTATCAAACAGTTATTTTGTGCTTGGAAACTAATTGCAGTGGAAGAAAGATTTGCAGGCAAGGGAGAGGCGGCCTGCGGGAGTCTATTTGGCTTTGGAGATGAGAGTGGCAGGGGAAGAATCAACATGTATTTGGTTCGTCGTGTTATGTCTATCTTACAATATAAATTTAGATTTATTAAATCCACCTACGATGTGGATTTATGAGACATCTCTCGTTGCCTTTGTTGTCGCTTGCGAGGTTAGATAAATCCACCTATGAGGCGGATTTGATAAATTTCGTTTAACATAAATCCAAGTTGAAACCAAACATCGCCTGAGGGTGTTGTTGGAAGTTTTCAATTATAAACTTTTTGGGTTGTTTGCAAGTAATATTAAAGTTTTAGGAGTTAGAAAAAATATGATGTCCCCCCACTTTTTTGACCTTTTGAATTTTTTACATAAGAATTTAAGTATCTCCTATGCTTTTTTATTCATTAATTTGTATATGGAATCTTTGTGCAAAATCATGATGAAAACTCTATATCCTTATTGTGAAAATTTTTTTAACTACAATAATTATATAATTAACGTCAATATATGTTAGAAGATTCACGACGCTAGAGTGATTATTTATCATTTTAGTGCTGCTCGAAAACCCAACGCACACTCAATTAATTAAAGTGACAAGAGTAGGCACCTCAACATTTTAACGTGGAATACCTTGGAAAGGAGAAAAAAATAATGCGTCTGACTCAGTTAAAATAATTCACTAGGTAATTGTGAGTACATAGACCCGCTTTTCTTCTGAGTTAGGGAATATGGAATTACAAAGTTGATTTACAATAATATTTTAACAATAATAATTATAATGAACTGCAAATATCGCAGTCAATTGCAATGAAGGCCTCGCCCAATTTAAAAAATATATTATGCGATGGTGAGTATATAGACCCACATTTCTCTCGAGTTCAGGAAGATGAAGTTACAAAGTGATGTACAACGGTATTTTAGTCATAACATATTATGAAAGTTGTAGTTGATTGCTATGGAGGCAGTTGTTCGTTGTGAATGTTATAGGTGGTGGCTCTACCGCAAGCTTATCATAGAGGTCATAATTGAAAGTCCTGATAGTTGTTGGTCATATAGGTCATCGATGACTGCTTCAAAAACATCAGTTGGCCACATAGACCTTAGTAGGGAATTGTAGATTGTTGCGAGCCACGTAAGCCATAGTTGTGATTGAGCTGCAATAACTTATGTAAGTCGCAGAGACCATAATTGTGAGTTGCATGAGCTATGGACCTTGTATTTTGTAGTTGGTCACATAGGCCATAATAAGGAATTGTAATAACTTGTGTGGGCTGCAAATGCCAAAGTTTGGAGTTGCATGAATTATGATAAGGTCCGCAGGCCATACATGACAAAGTTGAGAGCTCCTACTATTAGATTTTGAAGCTATGTGAGATGTGATAACATTCGCAAGCCGCAAATGTCGAAGTTTGGAGCTTCATGAGCTGTGGACCATGTAGATTATAGTTGGTCACATGGGCCATAGTGAGGAACGGTAATAATGCACGTACGTCACAGAGGCCAAAGTTGGAACCTACATAAACTATATAGCGTCCATTGAACATCAAGTTTGGAGTTGTGAGTTGCATGAGTTGTGATAACATTTGTAAGTCATAGAAGTTAGAGTTAGGAGTTGCATCAACTATACTAATGTTTGTAACCCACAATGGCTAGAGTTGGAGTTGTTTGAGCTATGATAAGATTTGTAAGCCCCGGGGCCAAATTTTTGAGCTGAATGACTTGTGATAATGTTCATAAGCCACAGACGCCGGAGTTGGGAGAAGCATGAGTTATAGATCACATAGGTCGTAGTTGATCGCGTAGGCTGTAATGGTTGGTTGCAAAGAGAAAGTATCAGTAGTCATGAGAAATTCATCATATCATGAGTACGACAGTTGTAAGCAGTTATTTGCGAGATGCATTGGGAGGTGTTGTTGCCCCGTATGTGGGGTGTGTCGTCGCTAGGGTTGTAAACGAGCCGAGCTTGACCAAGCTCGGACTTGGCTCATATTCAGCTCATTTGAAATTGCGCATGTTCGAAATAGGCACATTTTCGAAAGTAGCTCATGAACGTGTATTCATGCTCGACTTGATTTAAATATTCTTGTTCGTGTTCGACGCGAAATTGACTCATTAAAATTAATTGGAAAAAGTTGATGCATGGTGTTGGATTCGAACGAGCACTAACTACGTACAATAGAAAGCGCAATGTGTACATGTATTACACACACACACACACACACACACACACAGATATATAGATATAGATATATAGATATAGATATATATATATATATATATATATATATATATATATATATATATATATATATNGCCGCCCAAGCATAGTGGATCAGGCTCAACCATTTCTATCAAATAGTTATTGTGTGCTTGGAAACTAATTACAGTGGAAAAAAGATTTGCAGGCAAGGGAGAGGCGGCCTGCGGGAGTCTATTTGACTTTGGAGTTGAGAGTGGCAGGGGAAGAATCAACATGTATTTGGTTTCGTCGTGTTATGTCTATCTTACAACATAAATCCAGATTTATTAAATCCACCTACGAGGTGGATTTACGAGACATCTCTCGTTGCCTTTGTTGTCGCTCGCGAGGTTAGGTAAATCCACCTATGAGGCGAATTTGATAAATTTTGTTTAACATAAATCCAAGTCGTAACCAAACACCGCCTCAGGGTGATAAACTTTTTGGGTTGTTTGTAAGTAATATTAAAGTTTTAGGAGTTAGAAAAATATGATGTCCCCATTTTTTTACCTTTTGAGTTTTTTACATAAAAATTTAAGTATCTCCTATGCTTTTTTTATTCATTAATTTGTATATGGGATCTTTGTGGGCAAAATCATGTTGAAAACTATATATCCTTCCTGTGAAAACTTTTTTAACTACAATAATTATATAATTAACATCAATGCATGTCAGAAGATTTACGACAGTAGAGTGATTATTTATTATTTTAGTGTTGCTCGAAAACCTAACACACACTCAATTAATTAAAGTGACAAGAGGAGGAACCTCAACATTTTAGCGTGGAATACCTTGGAAAGGAGAAAAAATAATGGGTCTGACTCAGTTAAAATAATTCACTAGGTAATTGTGAGTACATAGACCCGCTCTTCTTCTGAGTTAGGGAATATGAAATTACAAAGTTGATTTACAATAATATTTTAATAATAATTATTATAATGAACTACAAATATCGCAGTCAATTGCTATGAAGGCCTCGCCCAATTTAAAAAATATATTATGCAATGGTGAGTACATAAACCCACGTTTCTCTTGAGTTCGGGAAGATGAAGTTACAAAGTGATTTACAATGGTATTTTAGTCATAACATACCGTGAAGGCTGTAGTCGATTGCTATGAAGGCAGTTGTTCGTTGTGAATGTTATACGTGGTGGCTCTACCGCAAGCTTATCATAGAGGTCATAATTGAAAATTCTGATAGTTGTTAGTCATATAGGCCATCGATGACTGCTTCAAAAGCATCAGTTGGCCACATAGACCTTAGTAGGGAATTGTAGGTTGTTGCGAGCCACGTAAGCCATAGTTGTGATTGAGCTGCAATAACTTCTGTAAGTCCCATAGGCCATAATAAGGAGTTGTAATAACTTGTGTGGGTTGCAAAGGCCAAAGTTTGGAGCCGCATGAATTATGATAAGGTCCGCAGGCCATACATGACAAAGTTGAGAGCTCCTACTATTAGATTTTGAAGTTATGTGAGATGTGATAACATTTGCAAGCCGCAAAGATCGAAGTTGGGAGCTGCATGAGCTGTGGACCATGTAGATTATAGTTGGTCACATGGGGTCACAGTGAGAAACGATAATAATGCACGTATGTCACAGATGCCAAATTTGGAAGCTACATAAACTATATAGCGTCTGTTGACCATCAAGTTTGGAGTTGAGAGCTGCATGAGTTGCGATAACATTTGTAGGTCATAGAAGTTAGAGTTGGGAGTTGCGGGAAGTATAATAATGTTTGTAGGCCACAATGACTAGAGTTTGAGTTGTTTGAACTATGATAAGATTTGTAAGCCCCGGGGCCAAATTTGTGAGCTGAATGACTTGTGATAATGTTCATAAGCCTCAGGCGCCGGATTTGGGAGAAGCATGAGTTATAGATCACATAGGTCGTAGTTGATCACATATGTTGTAATGGTTGGTTGCAAAGAGAGAGTATCAGGAGTCATGAGAAATTCATCATATCATGAGTACGACAGTTGTAAGAAGTTATTTGCGAGATGCATTGGGAGGTGTTGTTGCCCCGTATGTGGGGTGTGTCGTCGCTAGGGTTGTAAATGAGCCGAGCTTGACCAAGCTTGGACTTGGCTCATATTAAGCTCATTCGAAATTGCGCATGTTCGAAATAGGCTCATGTTCGAAAGTGGCTCGTGAACGTGTATTCGTGCTCGACGTGTATTCGCCGCTAGGGTTGTAAAAGCGCAGAACCACATGATCACACGAACTGTTATGATATATATATATATATATATATATATATATATATATATATATATATATATATATATATATATATATATATATATATATATATATATATA
>JXCR01036046.1:242168-279064 GCA_002079205.1 Phalaenopsis hybrid cultivar
TGTAAAGTATATATTCTTTGTTTTTTCATAATTTTAGAATAAAACTCGTTTTTTCCTAATGCTGTTAATTATTGATTTATTTTTTAAAGATAAATGGATGTTAAATGAAATTAAATATATTTTTATTTCTGATAAATAAAATAAATAAAGAAATATGAAAATTAATAAAAAAAATACAAAAGTGATTTTAACTAGCTCCTAATATGTTAATCCAAAAAGGATTGAATGGTTAGAGATGAGTATGTATGTCTATTAGGTATAATCATTGAATAATAATTGGAATCAAGTGAATTACCAATCTTACATGTAGCAAAAATCAGAAGTTATTGCTAAAATAATAATTGATATAGATTTTTTTTTTTTCTTTTAAGACGTGAGGTCCCTAACTCACCTTATTGGCTCAACTCCTGTCAGTTCTAGAGGCAACTCATGCACCTAAATATTCGAGTACCCCTTCCTTAAGATGACAGTCGTCAGATGTTGGATTTGAACCCCAGACTAGAGGAGACTTATACCGTCGAAGCAAATGCTCTACCAATTGACATTGGAACGTGGTGCAATAGTAATTGTTATAGATAATTAGACATTAATAAAGCATTTCATGGGTTTTTAAATTTTTTAAATTTCTTGGAAATGAGTCTCTTGGAAAATTATTTTAAACACTACAGATTATGTTGTGGGAATCTCAACTATATAGTTTATTTTTATTAATTAAAAAAGATATTTCAAATCATAGAATAAATTCACAATTAAGTTGATAGAGTACTATGAACATGAAATATTCATGACATCAATTATTACAATTTGTGTTATGACTCAAAATAAAAGGGGATATAAATGAATAAAATAATCTTATGATATAATAAATTATGAGTTGAATCCCATTATTTATATTGATATATGTGCATGTGATATATCCTAAGAGGAGGAAAAAAAAACCTAAAAGAAAACATGAATTTGTTTATCTTCTAAGTGAGAACTAATTTCATTGGTTTATATATATTTGGCATCATTTATAGGAATATCAACTTGATGCTTCAATAGAGAATGACTATCAATGTTGATAATAATAACAATGGTTACAACTTTAAATCCTACAATCATAATAATATCACTTACTATGAGCATGAAATTAGTAAACATCCAAATAATAATATTTATGCGTAGGATTAATAGCTAATTCAATTATAGCATCGAAAGCTCCTTACAATTGCAAAAGCATCAATGGAGGACTTATTAACTCTAAATTTGCACATTAATAATTGATAAGTAATCTCATGAAGTCACTAATTACAATAAGTCCTGAACAAACCTTGCTTTCATCTTGAGAGAAAACTTATAAGGATGACATCGTGATATACGAGTCTGGGAGTTTGGGAGAAAAATTAATCAATAAGAGAATTAAATTCTTACATTAAAAAGATGATGAAATCTAACAAGTCTTGTTGGCATAAAAAAATTCAGAGAGTTTTAGTTAACCAAGCACATACAAAGTTTAATTAATATTAATCACTCACTAACAATCAAAAAGCAAAACTAATCATACCTCCTATTATTCATGCCAACATAAATATCACTCCATTTAATAGACTATTAATTATCATTAAATGGTCGCCAAACATAGTTAAAGACTATTTTAAAAAGTCATCACCCATTAAAAAGGTTTGTTAAAACCAAAATAAATAAGAAGTTTGCACATGCTATAACAGAGATGTTTGCTAAAGGAGAGTCTACTGAAGAACCTATTAATCAAAATATTACAAAGACAGTTGATATAGTTTAGTAGGGCATCAAATATTAGTGCATCTAACATATTAATTTCATGATTATCTGAGCACCATACATATAATTTTCTCTTTAGAAGGCACATGCTTAACTCTTTCCAAGAGGTATACTTTGATATCGTTCATCCCAAATATTCGTCCTATGAATAATAGATTCCATCATTCTCTTTCCCTTTAAATATTCATATGAAAATTTTATATTTATTTTGCTATATTATCTCATTAAATGGTTTAGATTCATCACATATGCAAAAAATAATTTATATACAAAGCACGCCAAACACTGCTATTTATAAATTTCACATTCATTTAATATATATATATATATAGGAGCCTTCAACCACCCTTAATGTGCATAACAATTCGAGTGTCACCTTCTTAAGGCCAACAGTGTTAGGGGGATTCAAACCCCCGAGTTGAGGGATCTTATACCGTGAATACCTACTAACAGGTCGGGGTACATGACACGACCAATATATATTTATATATCTATTTGTGTGTGTGACATGATCAAACTATTAAGAAATTGAAAAAAATAAAAATATGGATTGAAATTTTATCACGAAATTTGATATTAAAGCGAGAATATGAAAAATGGATGAAAATAGGTGATAAATTTGTAAATAGCAATTTTGAGAGTATTATGGATGTAATTGCCCCAAAATACTTTTAGAAACAATTACTCTCTTATTGACATTCTCTTTGGTCTCACAAATATTATAAATAATGATTTAAATTTAAATTTTATTTTAATTCAACACTCTCAAATCAGTGGCTGAAATAATTTTCCATACTAGCTCCACTTTCCGCTACGCCATCGCTGTCGTCTTTCTCACAAAATCCGCCGGCGATTTTACGGTGATCTAGAGCCTCCGGCGAGGGCTAACCTGGGAGAGGCTTACTCTTCTTCTCTGAAGTACTCACCTTCGTTACGCACGAGAGAACGAGCACTGGTATAACGTTCTATCGTTGCTTGCTTCCCGTTTACCTCCGCGATGGTTTTATCTCGCAAAAAGCTTAAGAAGAAGTTTCGGTCCCTTCTAGCCGAATCCCTCGCAGCCCATGAATCCAAGGAACCGCACAAAGATGCTTCGAGCGCGGCAGGAGTTAATCAAGAGTTGCAGATCGTTCGAGAGCTCCTGGTCACCAAATCTCGAAGGCCTAAGCTTCTGAAGCGAGGAAAGAGGGGACATAAGCATCCATTACCGGAGGAATTGGAGAATGGAGATGGAAGCTTGGAGGATTGTCAAGGAAGCGTGGAAAATGAGGGTTCCGTTGATTTGAAGGCGAAAGGTGAGGGTAAAAAGAGAAAGAGAGTGGAAGATGGAGGCCAGGAGCTGGACGAGGGTTTCAATAAGGAGGTGCAGAAGTTGGAGAAAAAGAAGAAAGATAGGCAAAAGAGGAAGAAATGGAGAGAAATGAAGCTTGAGAAGAAGGGGAAGGAGCGAGTGGAAGGGCAACAGGAGAAAATTAATGGTGATGAGATTGATAACCTGAATGGTGTGGGCAAAATAGCAGAAGTGGTGGTGCCAGTGCAAGTTGATGAGAGGTGAATGTATTTCCGATTACCTTGTTCTTGATGTGTAGCGCTTGTTTATTGATGGGGATATTTTTATGATTTTTCTTTGTCTCACAGTGAAGCAAAGAAAGTATACGTAGGAGGCATTCCATACTATTCCAGTGAGGATGATATAAGAAGTTTTTTTGAGGACTGTGGAACTGTAACTGAGGTGGACTGCATGACTTTCCCTGAAAGTGGAAAGTTTAGGGGGATTGCTATACTTTCTTTCAAGGTTTGTTTGAGCCTTGTCATGGTATATTCTTTGTTAACATCAAAGGTTGTTTTTTTTTTTTTTTTACTTTGGCTTCATTATTCACTCAATATTTGTGTTCCAACACCCAAAATATGGACTGCTGTGTGTATGAATTAGAAGGTTTTAAAGTGCACTTAGGATGGAAAAAATTTTAGGTGCAGACTTCACACATACGGATTTTGTTGTATTTTGTTTGTATTGGTTGCATCAATACAACCAAAATAAAACAAAATTCGCATGTACGTACTCCACACCTAATAATTGCTCCTTAGATGTGGCACTCTCATTGCCTTTGAAAATTTTTAGCTAAAATTTAGTCTTACTTTTATAGTTTCTAACAAGAAAGATTTGTCATGATGTTAGTTTATTGGTAAAAACGGGATCCATTTTTGCTAAAAAAAACTCTTTTATTTGAGTATGCATTATTTTTCAGGCGCTCATTGTGCATTTTGTTTTTGATCTATAAATTTATGTTGGCTACATTTCTTTGTATGATTGTCTTATTAAATGTTGTATAGTTTCATGTTGAATTTCAATTGTTGTTTATATTGATTCCACCTTTGAATTTTTTTACATATGTGTTAGGATTATTTGATCTGAATATTTATAGCTTATGCTGAATTAAATGTGTGTGTGTGTGTGTATGTATATCTTTTTGTTTTCTTGGCCCTATTTTGCTAGATGCATTAAAAATTTTTCTCCTTACAGAAATAACAAGATTTTTTCCTTGAACCTTCATCAATGGCCTAGTATGCCACATGAATATTACTTGCAAGTGATGCTTCAACTTAATCCAATCATTGTCAAAATTTAGGTTCGAAATTAATAATAGATTTGCTATTTGACATTTAAGGATTTTCAATGAGAAGATAAGAGAAATATTAATACAATGATGAGTATAAGAATTAGCATTATTTGCTTTTAAGAAACTAAATAAAAATAGTAAAATTCCAAGGACATTTGCGAATGTTAAAAGCTATTGTATGTTAGAAAGGTTAACAATGAAAATGAGGTTAAGATACCGGTGAATGGAAGGTTGGAATATAAAATTGATGAAATGGATAGAGTAATTATTTGAAGATAATTATCAAAGAGGATAAAATAAATGTTGTCGGTGCTTATGTTCCCCGTGTTGGATTAAAAGGTAGTTTAAAAGTCAATTTTGGGGCAGTTTTTAAATAATTATTGCTTAAAAATGAGGAAGAAATGATATTTATTAAGGGTGACTTAAATGGACATATATGTTCTAGTATTATGCGCTATGAAATGAAAGATAAAAAGTGCAATCAACGAAGCTATTATTGATTTTATAGTAGTATATAATCTACTAGTTTTGAGCTCATACTTTAAGAAACCTAAAAAGCACTTAGTTTCTTTTAAAATTGAAGCTAACAAAGCACAAATAGATTTCATTACTTAAAATAAATAGTAGTTATGAATGCATAATTGGAGTATGCAAAAATTTGTGAATGTTAATAATTGCTTTTGTCTTTAGGATAAAGTTGAGGGATTTGAAAGATGAGAATTTTTTACATTAGAAATAAAATCATGCGTGATTAAAGGCTGACTAGCATTGAAAATTATGAATTGACCGAAGAGTTTCAAATTACATTAGGATTACATTAAAGATTAGTGTGAGTCAATTTCTTAATGTATTAGTTATTTTGATGCTTATAAAAGCTATTTAAAGTGAGTTAGGTGATTTGATATATGCTTTTGGTAGATATGTTTTAATTAATATCTGTTCACAGTAGTGAAAAATTAAGTTTAAAGAATGAATATAAACAATAGTTGGATTTAAATTAGTAGAATAATATTGAGTTTACGTTATGTAATTTTATTAGCATGATACTAATGCTTCTTCGTTAATTTTACTATAAATAAAGTGATACCTATTTATGATATATTTTAAGTTCTTGGATTATTAAATAAAAGATTGGAGATGAGCATAAAACTTGTTTTTAGTAGTGATAATTGGTTAAATAGGAAAAGTGTCTAAGGAGTATCATTTGATTAGAAGACATCATATAGACTTAACAATAAATTTTATGAGATTACAATTACACCAACTATGTTGTACGGATCTAAGTTTTGGGTGATAAAAAAGGTCATTGATTGCTAATTAGAAGATGATGGAAGTTATAATTGTTAAAATAGATGTGTGATGATAAAATCTTGAAGATGAAGGCACACTCGCTTTTTAGGTGGTGGATTATGGTAATATGAGGAGACGTTTGTAAACGTGGGTAGTTAGATGGGGCTAGGTTTTGGGTGGATTTATGGGTTGGCTAAGAGGTGTAGGTATCACACTACTAAATCTGTGATGCTTGTAAGTGGATGAGCCCTTGGGATGGCTAGGGGATGCCTTTGCTGAAAGTTAGAAATAAGCTTTAAGGGTTGGTGTTGTGTGGAGAGAGGTATGGAAGACGATAGTAGTGGAAGAATTGTGTTTATTGTGGAGGAGATATCGAGAGACATTGGCATTAGGGTTTTTGTTCTGTATGTGGGGAGAGGAGATGGTGTTTAGCCTTGGGTTGGAGTTGTGGCTTTTTAGAATTGTGAAAATGGTAATTGGTGGTCGCAAGGCCCAGAGAAGTGATAAAACCTAGAGGAATGTAAGGTATGGTCTTTATTTTTTGATTATTTATTTATTTTTTTAATTTTTATTCTTATTTTTATTTTTTGTGTGCCAGGGAGGGGGCGGGCAGTGTGGTTGGGGTTATATAATACAAAAGTAACGTGTCCTCATCAAAGTCTAAGGGTCTTAGTTGGCTTCATGCTTCAATAAGGTATTTCACTCACAAGCAAAGATCATTAATCATTCAAGAACCATCCAAAAATGAGCAGAAAGGGTGTTTATACAAAGATTTAAGCAATATATATCAATTGGTGAGTGGAAAATTCTGTCAAGCTATGAAAGGATGGATGTTCTTGATTGAAGTAGTCGACCAAGGGGTCTTTGAAGGAGATTTGGACTGTTTCCTCCTCATTTATTGCTTGTTTGACATGCCTAAGGCCGGCAGTGCTTTGAACGGAAGGTGGAAGATTTGGAGTGTGGATCAACATGATGACTTGGAATCTTAATGCAATACTCTTGTCCATGCTTTGAACATGGGTTTGTGTGGAATTGATGATTGTTTTAGAAAAATAATTGGAGTGACATCTATTGAAGATTAATTTGTTGAAAATAGATTAAGGTTGTTTATATGCACAATAAAGGTAGAAATGTGCCCATTACATGGGTAGATAAAATTATTGTTGAGTTAGAAAGTAATTTGGGCAGAGGTAAGCTAGCATGATTACGAATTGCTGAAAATGATTTGAGAAAAATAGTTTAATACCCGGGGAAACACTCAAGAAGAATTAATGAGAATTGAAGATTAATAAAGTTGACAACTCAACCCCAAATAGTCGAGACTTGAGAATTGAAGATTAATAAAGGCTATTTCGGCTATTCATCATCATGATCTTATGCTTCTTGGTTTACAATAAGACATTTTTCTTTTATACTTTCACTTGCAATATGCCCAATTTTAGTGTTTGTTGGGATGAAATTTTTTTCATACATCAATATTTTGAGTAGTTCATTAGGTTGCATTAAGGTGTCAAGCTATCTTTATGTTTTTTTTATTAGTTGATCAAAAGTAAAATATGCTTGCCCGTTTCGATCACCCTTGGTATTTGCTAAACGAAATTATTTGATTTTATTTTTGTGATGGTTCAACTCAACTATTTTATCTTTTGACTAATGGATTGCAAAGTTTTATACTTCGTCTCTAGAATATTTATCTTGTAGAGATTCTATGAGACTAATTGACGTATAACTATAACAACACCACAAAACTTTTGCCTCTCTTACCAAACCAATCTTATGTGACTTTTGCATTCTAGTTAGACCATGACTTGCATTTCTTTTGCGTAAAAATCTTCTTATTGTAACTCTTTTACAAGGATGTTTGCTAGTTTTGTATGATTCATTTATTGTATTTGGCTTGGTATGCTATATGTTATAAGCTTTTGGTGATTCTTCTCCATGAATGATTGGCTGACCCTATCTATTATTTTTTTAGGAGGTTATGTGATTATAAATATGGGCTCTAAGTTATTTAACACCGACACTTTTAAAACTGTGTTGTACTCGTATCGAACATCGACAGTTGTCCGATATGTCCCGACACTTCAAAATATATGTTTGAATTTTTTTCAGGCCTGAACATATCTCGGTCATACCTCAACATTGCATCAGACATTAGCTTAGCATGATTTCAAGAAAATGGGACACATGAATTAGAAAATTATATAATTATACCTCATAGTCGAAACAATATCATAACTCGTCATATTGAAGCTCCCCCTAACATTCTTCAAAATCGAGCATCAAATGTGCATCAAATATTTGTTGAAATCGATCATCAATAAATCCTCTTTGTAATCATAAGATTTATTTAAATTTTAGTAGAAAAACTGGATGAATTTTTTTGAAACATGTTATATCTAACTTTAAAAAAATTAATTTCATTAGCATGAGGTTTAATAATATAAACTAAATTTATGACATTAAATTTTATCCTTGTATAATCTGTATTGTGATGTTTTTAATAATGAATAATGAAAAAATAAATATTCTATGTTAATAATTAGTTAAACATAAAAATATGTCAATAACGTCTTATGTCCTATTTTTTTCAATTATGTCGTGCCCCTGTATTGTGTTATGTCCTCATATCGTGTTGTGCCCATGTCCCTGTATCCGTGTCAGTGCTTCATAAGCTCTGAGGCATGTAAAAGTCAATTCGTTTATTTTTGAATTATAATTTTCCTCATTGCTTGTATTTTGGTTTGATGCATTTTTTTAGCATGGTACAATCATAGGATCATAAATATGTGCTCTAAAGAATGTAAAAGGCATTTTATTTGATTTTAAATTGTACAGTTTTTCTTGTTACTTGTATATTGGTTTGATGTGGTTCTTTCTCATTTCTAGAAGTTTTGTTTATTATTTTTTTTCAGAGGGTGTTTTATTAAGTTATCCACTTCTGTTAATTTAAGGATTGGATTGCTGGTTGACAGCTTCTTTTCCTTGTGATATTTTCTAATTAGTGAGCTTGAGTGATTGAATATTTTCAAATTTGGTAGTCTTTTTTTTAATATTTGTTGTGTGAATTTACTATTGAACACTTGATTTTTTTATGATCCTACACTTTTGTTAAGTTCTTTATAGAAGATCATTAAATTATCATTTGGATGAATTTTTGCACATTCTTGTTTTCCTTAAAAAAAATAAATATTCTTTTAAATGGATAATCTGTAAACTGTGAATTGTAACTTTATGTGCATGATTTTTCATGCATTACATCATATAATCATATGGTCCTTGAGACTGCTTGTGTCAGATTTGGGATCGAAGCATATGGTTGTGCTATCATGTTTTTTAGAAGTAGAACGTCATAATTAGATCAATAGGAAAAAAAAAAACAAGAACATAATACATTTACAATGAAATCAAATAAGATATGATTCCAGATGATGTATGATGTTCAAAATTGTATCTTATATTCGATGGGATGTACAATTAAGAAATTCTCTAATCTGATTGTTAACTTGGAAGATTTTCTTAAATATTACAATTTGTTTGATTTCAAAGAGTTGAATATATAAAAAACTGGAGATTTATATACATAGCAACTAAAATTATTAAATTTATATATCTCGCACCCGAAGGTTATCAATTTTTTATATAATACGTAGAAATTAAAATAAAATAAAAAATAACACCACACATTAAATTTCCGAACGTCATCATCTCTACCGTGCATGAAAGCTACCTCCCCTCCCTGTTTCCCACCTCTCCCAGCTTGCAGCTGAGGCAGCTTTCATCTCTCTTCTCTTTGTCATAGGAGCCAGACATTATAATTGTGTTTTTTAGAAGAATTCTTTATGTGACTGTTTGTCTATATGCTTTATGCCATCTTCTTTATAAAAACAACAAAAGATACCCTTCTTAACATTTATTATTGCCTAGGTCATAGCAGAGGTGCTAGAGGCCCTATATTAAAAAATTAGAGAAGGTTTGTCATAATCACAATCATAACTAATTTGGAAGGGATTTGATTACCTTTTGATTTCTGATTTAATTTGCTAATTCTTCAAAGGAAGCCGTTTTTTTGTCTCAATATCTCTTTGATATTAAGTAATGTAATGTTTTTTGTTTAAGTTCATTTCAATTTTAGAAATTCATATATTATAATTTTAATTTTAATCCAAAACCCTATTTAACCTATTTCACCCAATTCACGCTTCCGATCTCTCCTCTTCGCTCGATTTAGCCCCTTGAGCCCTAGCTCCCGCGATCGGCTGCACCAAAGCCAATCGATCGGGGCAATGACCGCCGAGTCCGCCTCCTCTTCTGCATCTCTTCCCTCACACGCGACATTCCTCTTTCCTCACACGTGGCATTCCACTGCCATTCGTGCACGCGGCTCGTCTCCTCGACTTCTACTCGACCGAGCGGTCTTCCATCTGCGAAGTTCCACCTGGCCGGCTCTTCCTCTGCCCTCGGCTGCATTTCCTCTTGCTTTAAATCCTTCTCCTCCTCTCCTTTTACCTGATTTGCTTACCAAGGAGGTTGGTAGGTGGCTGTCTCCTTATCTTCTTTGCCTAAAAATAGCCCCTTTAGTTCTCTGTGGGGTTGTTGAAAATTTCTGGAGAAAAAGGAGACTGGCTTTGGGGTGCTGTTGAAGGGGAAATTATTGCATACAGACACCGCATGCATCTCTGCATGCGGTGTCCGATCATGACCGTAGATCACAGTGATCTACGGTTATGATATATTTCAGTTTTTTTTTTTAAATTTTAGGTGAGGCCCACCGAAATACATCCTGACCGTAGATCACCTGATTTACGGTCAGGATCGGACACCGCGTGCATCTTGCATGCGGTGTCCGTTCGTATGGAATAATTTTTCCTGTTGAAGTGGCTGCATTTTTTGCTGTTCGAAAGACTGTTTTCCTTCTTCTTTACTTTGGGAGGTCTTAGGGAAGAAAACTCTGCTAACATCTTATCCAAAATTTGATTTTCGTGTGTTGGAGTGTGGAGCATCCGTTGGTGATTGTTTCTCGAAGCTTTTAGGAGGAAGGCCCTGTCGAAACTTCTTCTTGGCTAGGTTTTTTTTTTTTTTGTGCTGGGAACCTAAGGGATTTGTTGGTTGCTACTTATTGAAGCTTTTAGGAAGAGGATTTCTTTGGAAGACATTTTATTGGATCTGACTTACTTTTTTTTTGCTTTAAGTCGACATTAAGAGGTATTTATCTTCCTTCCTCTGATTCGCAACGTTTCGGATAACATCTAAAAAATACTTCTTTGCTCTTTAAAAGCATGCGAAAGCAAAATTTAGGTTTGTTTTGAGATTTAAGCATGGATACTTGCTAGAATCAATAAAAGTGAATCATAATATGGATATTCTTCTCCTTTTTCTGCTAAAATATGCATAATAGACGAAATTTTAGAACATTCTAATGGTTGCTATTAGATGATGACCGCCTATTTGAAACACATGCTAAACGAAATGTTGGCTCGAGATTTAATTCTTAAGTTTTTTTTAATTATTATTATCCCTGTTCAAATACATGTTGGAAGTTGTTTCGATACTTTGGAATGCTGGTTTTAAACACCTATTTACGCTTCTCTGTTTCCTGTTGCCTGTCCCCGATCGAAGTGTATGTATACTGGATGTAAATTTTGGGGAATCTGATTCTTAGTGACTTGGTTTTGACTCTTTGAAGTTGGATCCTTGCTGCAAATATTCTCAGTTTTCTTTTGGCCCATTTAAAGGGCTCGGTTTTGGCTCTTTAGAGTTGGATTCATGCTGAAAATCTTCTATGTTTTGGCCCATTCGGTGGAGTCTGGTTTAGCTTCTTCTTGGTGGTTTGGCTTAACCTTTATGTTGAGTTTAGCTTTTGCCTTTCGATAGTTCAATCTGACCCTCTTATCTTGGGGCTTGGTTTAGCCTCTATGCTACTTGGTTTTTGTCCTCCTTGCTGCCCCTTGTTCGAATACTTGCTGGAAATCATTTTTATGGCTTGAAAAATATGTTTGGGACTCGGTTTTTGTCCTCCTTTCTGCCCCTTATTCGAATACTTGCTGGAAATCATTTTTATGGCTTGAAAAATATGTTTGGGACTCGATTTTGCCTCTTTTTGCTGCCCCTCTGCATGAAATACATATACATGTCATTCATTTTATCTTAGGGACTTCGAAGAGCTTGTTTTGGGGCTGGGTTGTTTTCTTTCTTGTTCCTACCCGTGAGCCTCTATGTTCTTGTCCTTACCCGCGGGCTTAAATATTGTGGTGGCTGCTCTCTTGCTGCCCTTATTCGTAAGTTTGGGCTGGGTTTCAATTGGCTTTCNCGTGAGTCGATTTCTTAATGTCTTAGTTATTTTGATGCTTATGAAAACTATTTAAAGAGAGGTAGGTGATTTGGTATATGCTTTTGGTAGACAAGTTTTAATTAATATCTGTTCACAGTAGTGAAAAGTTAAGTTTAAAGAATGAATATAAACAATTTTTTAAATTATAGAATAATTTTGAGTTTATGTTATGTAATTTTAATAACATGATACTAATACTTCTTTGTCAATTTTACTATAAATAAAGTGATACCTATTTATGATATATTTTAAGTTCTTGGATTATTAAATAAAAGATTGGAGATGAGCATAAAACTTGTTTAGTAGGGATAATTGGTTAAATAGGAAAAGTGTCAAAGGAGTATCATTTGATTAGAAGACATCATATAGACTTAACAATAAATTTTATGAGATTACAATTACACCAACTATGTTGTACAGACCTAAGTTTTGGGTGATAAAAATGTCATTGATTGCTAATTAGAAGATGATGGAAGTTATAATTGTTAAAATAGATGTGTGATGATAAAATCTTGAAGATGAAGGCACACTCTCTTTTTAGGTGGTGGATTATGGTAATATGAGGAGATGTTTGTAAACGTGGGTAGTTAGATGGGGCTAGGTTTTGGGTGGATTTATGGGTTGGCCAAGAGGTGTAGGTATCACACTACTAAATCTGTGGTGCTTGTAAGTGGATGAGCGCCTTGGGATGGCTAGGGGATGCATTTGCTGATAGTTAGAGATAAGCTTTAAGGGTTGGTGTTGTGTCGAGAGAGGTATGGAAGACGATAGTAGTGGAAGAATTGTGTTTATTGTGGAGGAGAACCTGAGTTATTGTGGAGTAGATATATAGAGACATTGGCATTAGGGTTTTTGTTCTGTATGTGGGGAGAGGAGATGGTGTTTAGCCTTGGGTTGGAGTTGTGGCTTTTTAGAATTGTGAAAATGATAATTGGTGGTCGCTAGGGCTTAGAGAAGTGATAAAACCTAGAGGAATGTAAGGTATGGTCTTTATTTTTTATTATTTATTTATTTTTTTAATTTTAATTTTAATTTTAATTTTTTTTTGTGCCAGGGAGGGGGTGGGCAGTGTGGTTGGGGTTATATAATACAAAAGTAACTTGTCCGCATCAAAGTCTAAGGGTCTTAGCTGGCTTCATGCTTCAATAAGGTATTTCACTCACAAGCAAAGATCATTAATCATTCAAGAACCATCCAAAAATGAGCAGAAAGGGTGTTTATACAAAGATTTAAGCAATATATATCAATTGGTGAGTGGAAAATTCTGTCAAGCTAGGAAAGGATGGATGTTCTTGATTGAAGTGGTCGACCAAGGGGTCTTTGAAGGAGATTTGGACTGGTTCCTCCTCATTTATTGCTTGTTTGACATGCCTAAGGCCGGCAGTGCTTTGAACGGAAGGTGGAAGATTTGGAGTGTGGATCAACATGATGGCTTGGAATGCAATACTCTTGTCCATGCTTTGAACATGGGTTTGTGTGGAATTGATGATTGTTTTAGAAAAATAATTGGAGTGACATCTATTGAAGATTAATTTGTTGAAAATAGATTAAGGTTGTTTATATGCACAATAAAGGTAGAAATGTGCCCATTACATGGGTAGATAAAATTATTGTTGAGTTAGAAAGTAGTAATTTGGGCAGAGGTAAGCTAGCATGATTACGAATTGCTGAAAATGATTTGAGAAAAATAGTTTAATACCCGGGGAAACACTCAAGAAGAATTAATGAAAATTGAAGATTAATAAAGTTGACAACTCAACCCCAAATAGTCGAGACTTGGGATAAGCCTATTTCGGCTATTCATCATCATGATCTTATGCTTCTTGGTTTACAATAAGACATTTTTCTTTTATACTTTCACTTGCAATATGCCCAATATTAGTGTTTGTTGGGATGAAATTTTTTTCATACATCAATATTTTGAGTAGTTCATTAGGTTGCATTAAGGTGTCGAGCTATCTTTATGTTTTTTTTTATTAGTTGATCAAAAGTAAAATATGTTTGCCCGTTTCGATCAACCTTGGTATTTGCTAAGAAAAATTATTTGATTTTATTTTTGTGATGGTTCAACTCAACTATTTTATCTTTTGACTAATGGATTGCAAATTTTTATACTTCGTCACTAGAATATTTATCTTGTAGAGATTCTATGAGACTTATTGACATATAACTATAACAACACCACAAGACTTTTGCCTCTCTTACCAAACCAATTTTATGTGACTTTTGCATTCTAGCTAGACCATGACTTGCATTTCCTTCGCGTAAAAATCTTCTTATTGTAACTCTTTTACAAGGATGTATGCTAGTTTCGTGTGATTCATTTATTGTATTTGTTTTGGTATGCTATATGTTATAAGCTTTTGGTGATTCTTCTCCATGAATGATTACCTGACCCTATCTATTAATTTTTTAGGAGGTTATGTGATTATAAATATGGGCTCTAAGCTATTTAACACTGACACTTATAAAACTGTGTTGTACTCGTATCGAACATCGACACTTGTCCGACATGTCCCGACACTTCAAAATATATGTTTGAATTTTTTTCAGGCCCAAACATATCTCGGTCATACCTCAACATTGCATCGGACATGAGCTTAGCACGATTTCAAGAAAATGGGACACACAAATTAGAAAATTATATAATTATACCTCATAGTCGAAACAATCTCATAACTCGTTATATTGAAGCTCCCCCTAACATTCTTCAAAACCGAGCATCAAATGTGCATCAAATATTTGTTGAAATCGATCATCAATAAGTCCTCTTTGTAATCATAAGATTTTTTTAAATTTTAGTAGAAAAGTTGGATGAATGAAACATGTTATATTTAACTTTAAAAAAATTAATTTCATTAGCATGAGGTTTTATAATATAAATTAAATTTATGACCTTAAGTTTTATCCTTGTATAATCTGTATTGTGATGTTTTTAATAATGAATAATGAAAAAATAAATATTTTATGTTAATAATTAGTTAAATATAAAAACATGTCAATAACGTGTTATATCCTATTTTTTTCAATTATGTCGTGCCCCTGTACCGTGTTATGTCCTCATATCGTGTTGTGTCCATCTCCCTGTATCCGTGTCAGTGCTTCATAGGCTCTGAGGCATGTAAAAGTTAATTCGTTTACTTTTGAATTATAATTTTCCTCATTGCTTGTATTTTGGTTTGATGCATTTTTTTAGCATGGTGCAATCATAGGATCATAAATATGTGCTCTAAAGAATGTAAAAGGCAATTTATTTGATTTTAAATTGTACAGTTTTCCTCGTTACTTGTATATTGGTTTGATGTGGTTCTTTCTAGCGCGGTGCATTTATAGAAGTTTTGTTTGTTATTTTTTTTCGGAGGGTGTTTTTTAAGTTATCCACTTCTGTTGATTTACGGATTGGATTGTTGGTTGACAGCTTCTTTTCCTTGTGATATTTTCTAATTAGTGAGCTTGTGTGATTGAATATTTTCAAATTTGGTAGTCTTTTTTTAAATATCTGTTGTGTGAATTTACTATTGAACACTTGATTTTTTTATGATCCTACACTTTTGTTAAGTTCTTTATAGAAGATTATTAAATTATCATTTGGATGAACTTTTGCACATTCTTGTTTTCCTTCAAAAAAAAAAATTCTTTTAAATGGATAATCTGTGAACTGTGATCTGTAACTTTATGTGCATGATTTTTCATGCATTACATCTTATAATCATATGGTCCTTGAGACTGCTTGTGTCAGATTTGGGATTAAAGCATATGGTTGTGCTATCATGTTTTTTAGAAGTAGAACATCATAATTAGATCAATAGAAAAAAAAACAAGAACATAATACATTTACAATGAAATCAAATAAGATATGATTCCAGATGATGTATGATGTTCAAAATTGTATCTTATATTCGATGGGATGTACAACTAAGAAATTCTCTAATCTGATTGTTAACTTGGAAGATTTTCTTAAATATTACAATTTGTTGATTTTAAAGAGCTGAATATATAAAAAATGGGAGATTTATATACATAGAAACTAAAATTATTAAATTTATATATCTCTCCCCTGAAGCTTATCAATTTTTTATATAATATGTAGAAATTAAAATAAAATAAAAAATAACACCTCACATTAAATTTCCGAACATCATCATCTCTACCGTGCATGAAAGCTACCTCCCCTCTCTGTTTCCCACCTCTCCCAGCTTGCAGCTGAGGCAGCTTTCATCTCTCCTCTTCTCTTTGTCATAGGAGCCAGACATTATAATTGTGTTTTTTAGAAGAATTCTTTATGTGACTGTTTGTCTATATGCTTTATGCCATCTTCTTTATAAAAACAACAAAAGATACCCTTCTTAACATTTATTATTGCCTAGGTCATAGCAGAGGTGCTAGAGGCCCTATATAAAAAAATTAGAGAAGGTTTTCATAATCACAATCATAACTAATTTGGAAGGGATTTGATTACCTTTTGTTTTCTGATTTAATTTGCTAATTCTTCAAAGGGAGCTTTTTTTTTATATCAATATCTCTTTGATATTAAGTAATGTAATGTTTTTTGTTTAAATTTATTTAAATTTATTTCAATTTTAGAAATTCTTAATGTAGCAGCTTCAATTTACTAAACTAAGGGCTGGAGGTTTGGTAGTTTTTTCTTTTTTCTCACGTGAAGACTCATTTGTAATAGAGATGATGGCGGTGCGAGTTGGAAGAGGGGCGAAATAGACAAGGGTATGCTTGCATGGAAATAGGTGACAACGTTCAGGGATTTAGTGAGAGGTATTATTTTTTTATTTTATTCTAATATTTTAGGTGTTATATATGTATGCACTAAATTTTGGGTTGACATCTATAAATTTAGGGGCTGTTTTGTTTGTTGTAAAAGTGGTGTATTGTATATTAAATACATGTATTTTTAAACTTTTTTTGTTTGGTTTGCTATAAGTACGTAGTGAATTTATAGGGTATTATAGTTTTAAACGAGTGATTTTTTAATGTAAATGGAGCCTGCCCAAATCGAGCGAAAATCAAGTAAATCGTTGCTCGATTCTCATTTTGGCAAAAGCTCTTCCTCTCCCACTCCCGCCACCTCGCATCGTCGGCTCCGATGAAAAATCTCAAGCTCAAAGGTTTCTCGTCCTTATCAGATGGGAGGAAACTGCGTGCATTATTCTCCACTCCTGTTGGAGAGCTTCATTCTCGACCCCACATCTATTTTCATCGTGATCTCTATTTGCCTGTTTGTTCTCATTTGATTTCTGTTTCTAGGATTTGATGAGCTCCGACAAGTATTGTCGTGCTTGAATGTTTATATATGTTGGTCTGATTTTTAATTTATTTTTTTTTCCTTTGATTTTTGGGTAAAGGCAATGTTCACGAATTGGGAGTGGCCGATATGAGCCGCTCTGAGGAGGGGGAGTCTTAGGGTGGGAGTAGGGGTACAAACGAGTCCGGTCAAGCTCGAGCTCAGCTCGTCTGGCAAATCGAGCTCTAACTAAAAACTCAATTTTTACGAGAGCTTGCCGGAAAAGGTATCGAACTGACTAGTGGTAGGTTAATCAAGCCGGCTTGTGAGCCAACAAGCCGAGCCGGGACGAGCTTAAGCTTGAGCTCGTTTAATAAACGAGCTTAAGTTTGGGCTCGAGCTCATGGCTCGATAATCTCAGCACGTAAGCTCGTTAACGAGCTGGCTCGGCTCATTTGCACCCCTAGGCGGGAGCACATGGACAGCCTGTCAGTGGGATTGCAGGAAATGTTCTTCTTTTCTGGCAAACAACTCGCATGTCGAAGAGATACTTAGAGTTGCTGATGAGATAATTGAAGAAGATCCCGATGTCTCTAGAATATGCAAGCTTCAAACTTTTACTTGTTTCTTCTGTTAAGTGTCCTTTTTTGATTGGTTAGGTTAAGAAATCCGTTACCCATTGTTAAGTAGAAGTCTAAAGATTTTAAGCATTGATTAAGTGTCCTTGTTGTTTGATTATATGTTGAAAATCTTGGAATTTAGTGGCAGCTTTGTTTTCCAAAAATTCATGAAGACTGGATTCGCTAAAGCTGGGCGAATGGTGGAACTTTTGGCACAACTATGTAGCTGTTGGTGGGTCGTTTCGCTAGAGGGGAAGGATGTGCATAAAACAAACTTTTTAGAGGTGATGCCAAACTGGAAAAAAATGATTAGATGTTGCTCCAATTTGTTGGAAAGATAACAGTAAATATATAATTTTGATCAAAGAATTTTGTGCAGAATATACAGGCGTGTAGGTAGTTACTTTGTTATGTTTAATCAGATTGGAAAGCAAGACAAACCTTTGAGAAGTTAACGCCTATTACCTGAGATTAACTTGTATTCTCTGTGCCAGTGATGGATATAGTTTTCCAATGAGACTAATTTTGTCCAACTCGGATGAACAATGACGGAGTTACTTGTAAAGTAGTGTGTTGTGGTATAGTTTTCAGCAGTTCATATTATTGTCGATAGAAAAAATTTAATAACTGCAGTGGATCCTATTATAACTAGCCGAATTGGTCAGCACAAAAGCTGTTCTTTAGCTTTCCAATGGGATGAATTCCATCCAATTCGGCCGACGTGCGAGTTAGTTACATGCAAAATAATGTTATGTGATCTGATTTTCAACATTGCATACTATCGACACTTCAAATGAGTCCCATATCCTTCTTTTGTGCAATGATGGCTACACAAGATTATACAACTAATAAACAGAAAAATAATGTCATTGTATTTTGCTTTTGCCTTATCGAGGATCTCATTTTTAAGGCATTTTCCGAGCTATGGATGGTAATTGCATCATGTGGTTGAGCTTTGTGTGGAATAGATTTAAGCAATATTTTATATGTCATATTTGCATAAAGTATTCTATTAATTCACTTGCGTCATTCTGAAGGAAAATAAATTTAAAATATTATATAATTAAAAATGAATGTTCAAATATTGAATATATAAGCTTATAAAAATTATATGATATATAACTAGTTAATATAAAAAATAAAAACTCTACATTTCATTTACGTAGCCAAACAACAAATAAGTATTTAGAACGTTATGTTTTTATTTTACTTTGTATGCATCTAACCAAATAGGAAAAAAATCCTCTGCATTTACTTTATAAATAACCAAACATCTTCAAAATATTTAGAGTACACTGTAAGCTGAGTTCTCTGCAAATATTTTACGTTGCATTTCATTTTCAGCAAACCCTCCCCCATAATAGTTTGAGTTTTGTTTCTATAAATCCCCTAAAAAAATAATGAGATACGCTCAATATTATCAACGAAGTGATGCTACTAAATCTATATAGCCTAATGTATAAAATAAACGTAGAAAATAATATTTGTCATTCAATGAATATAAAGATTATTTGCATGGTCACTTTAATAATTATAAACATGTTTACTGTGATTTTTAGGAACATTCTGAATGGTTTAAAGGGCTAGTAGCTTAATATTATTCGTTTTTAGAATATTATAATTATCTATTTCCTTAAAATTCTTATGCGAGATTAAGGATGAATTATGCTACAATATGTCTTAAGATATTATCTAAGGTTTTATATAGAGCTTTAAAGATTGAGGTATATTACATTTATCCTATCAAATCAATGTTTAATACTACTAAAGGAAAATACCATTATCATATCCTCAAAAGCTTACCGAATACACATTGACCTTCTAATTTGATCGTATTGAAGAAATTATAGTTCATTAATATCCTTTCTAATGATGAATTAGAAGCCGAGGTTGATTTGCTGTTATACTATGATAGTGAATTCGATCTTGTTAGATTAGAAGTTGCATTTGTTTTAGAGTTTATTTGTGAGCATGAATTGAAATATGCGCAATAGTCATACTTTGAGTCTAAAATTGAAATTAAACATGAGGCCTAGAATAATCTAAAACTAATTTTTGTGTTGCAACAGTTCCATAGGATCAAATAAAACTCTTCTCCCATAGAGTTATGTGTAAGCCACGATAAAGTTGCTTTAATGTTGGGTGGCCACAATAAAGTTGGAGGAACTGTTTCACGGACATTTTTTGGGTTTTCAACATATGTTTGTTGATCATAGAAAGTAGAATTTGGAGGCTTTAAATATCATTACGCTTAAGTTATTATTTGTATGATAATGACAACAATGGAAGTATGAATTCAATACTTTAGCTGTTTACCACTCTTTATAATGGTCATGATGACAATTATGAATGGGCAAAGCCAGCCTTTAAAGGAGCTAACTATAATACTTGATGATGGGGATCAAGGTTTATCTCCATTTGTAGGGATTGAGAATATCCATTTGTAGGACTTGGGTAGCAACAATAATGTCCATAGGATTCTCGAGTATAATAATGCCTTATGAGAAAGGTTATTTTTCATGCCCTTTCTGTAGCTCTTCTTTAATTATGAAATAGTCCGGTTCATGATCATGCTCGAATTTATTTATGTGATCTTGCTAAGGCTTAAGCACAAAAAAGAGAAGAGTTATGGGACTACTGGACTTGGTGTGGCGTTAGGGATTGGATAGAGATGTGGAATGAGTTTGCTAAGTTTTTTTCTAAGTAATAAATACTTTTTATAACTTTTAGCTAGAATTTAGGCATGTTAGCATATGTTACAATGAAGTTTGGTGAGATTTAAGATAACCATCATTTGTGTTAACTACCATTCTATCTATATATTTCATGAGATTTATTGTACTATCAATCCTTGCACACATATAAGTTAGAACTTTGATAATAGGTATTCCACCAACCTCTCTGAGGGGTTATAAGGGAGGGAAATTTCTAGCTTCAATAGCACAAACTATAACTTGCATTGCATGAAAGTGGTTACAAGCTTACGAAGGATCAAGATAGCGGAAGCATAGAAGTGAGTGGAACCTTAACTTATTGGAAAGGACCAGTGTTTATAAAAGTGCACTTCACGAGCAATGTAAAACGAAGCACATGATGCTCACTTCGTTTTGTTGAATTGTGTTTTGAAGTGTTGAAATTAATTTGTAATTTTTTTTGTAATTTTTAAGTTTTTTGTTATTGCAATAAACTATTAGAAATTATTCCAAATTTTAATTTAAAGGTTCACCCACAATTTTTGTTTTCAAGTTAAAGTATTGTACCTCATTCTTTTTTATTTTATATCAACTTTAAGTCATATATTATATTTTATAATTTTTCTTAGAAACCTTACTTTTTTTTTTCGTCAGCTTTCATGCTTTGTTGACATTTTAACTTGATTTTTTTATTAGAAGAAAATAATTTTGAAGGGCATCTTAATTATCTAAAATAAAATCGTAAACTCAAATATTTGCATGGATTTGAGTCTAAATTGAACTTGAGCTGAAATTTTATCTTTGCAGTATGCTCTTTTTTGCTAGAATTACTCATAAAGAGATTGAACTCTATCGGTGATTTTCTTATGTGAATTAGGTGCTTTCTTGATTTTAATTTTGTTTCCTTAAATCATAATTACTATTTCAGCATTGCAAGCCAACCATCAATTATTGCTTAGATAGACTCATTTAGGCTTTATTTGGGAGGTTTTGCAACATAGATAGTGTGGAGTAATCCTTAGGCTACTTCGTTACTTCTAATATATTTTGAAAATCGTATATTCAATTTATGAAAATAACATCTTTACAAATGCATGGTTGAGGTTGCATTCAACAAGCGTTTCTAAAATTTTGCTTTAGTTAAAGCTTCAACATTACAGTCGTGGCCAATAATTTCTGTCTAGAAATAGGGAACTCGATGCATTAGGTGCACCCTTTTTTGTGTATCAAGATTGCGTGGATTTGGCCCATTGAAGTCATGAATGCCAAGTTCATGGTAATGCTCGACCAACCACCAAATATTATTCATCCAATGATTGTCTTATGGCCATTTGAGATCCGTGGGACATTTTTTCATTCTATCTTTCACCTAATGGGTGTATGCTTATATCATGGTTTAGAAAATAAGACCGAACCAGCCGACTCGACTGGTTCGATCGTGAACTTGCCGGTGGTCGGGTTCGAGTTGGCTTAACCCCTCGCATCAAACCGGATTAAATTGACATCGAACCAGATTGAATCGACATTGAACCAGGTTGAACCGGTAAATCCGGCCTGTTGAGCCCTGGTTTTTAAAATGTTTAGTTTTTACAATTTTCTTAAAACATTAAAGAAGTGGCACTTTTGATGTGCTATGAAAGATTTGAGAGGTATAAATGTAAAAAAATAATGAATAGGTATTAGATATGTAAATATATAAGACATGGGTGGTATGAATGTAAATGCCCCTAATTTTTTTTGAAATTATTATATTGTTATTCTTATATTTCATATTTAATTTTTTTAAAATTAATTGTCATTAACTTTTAAAATACATGCTATAAAATTATTATCATGTTGGTTATTTAAACATTGAGATATTTATTTTATATTTTACAATCAGTTTTTTTTTCAAATTACATCATTTTTGTTATATTTAAATAAATTTATAATTTAGTATGTCACCCGATTGAACCTCGATTCAACCCCGGTTCAACCTTTGAACCTTGAACCCCTCCCTTTACCGGTTCAATGTTCCATTCGGTTTTCAGAACCTTGGTTTATATTACATTTTATTTTTCTAAGTTGGTAGAAGCCATCCCATTTAAACACTCTACCTCTAGCTGAACTCATATATGCATCGCTAGGAATTTTGGTTTTTCATGGCTAATGTGTAGCAAAGCAACAATTGGGCATCGTGTAACAACTAATGGGGCCTTAATACATGTGTTTGAGGTTTTTTTATAAATGCTATTCTATTTGATATATTTGAGCCTTTGTGATTTCTTGTTCATATTAGTACCCATAATACCCATAATCCCCTCATATCAAAGAAATTATCTCTTTATTAGTATTTTTTATAACTTGTAGTGTCGTTAGTTCAATGTTTGTGATGAATGAACCTTTTCTTAAGATGGATGTTTAGAATAGTGCATCTTATTGCATCATGCTTTGTCTACTTGTTGAAAAGAATCGAGTTCAAACAAGTTATACTTCAATTTGATCTCGAAATATTTGAGTTTAACTGAACTTGAATTCAAATTAGATCTTGATTCACTATTCCAGTCGAGTTTGCTCGACTCAAAAAGAGTTGATTTTGAACCGAATAAAATCATCTCTTGTTGGCTCAAAAACACCCACACAACCCAGCTTGCTTTGTCCATCTTTGCATTTCATCACACACGATGTGGTAGCTACCTTGTTATTCCATTAGCATGTCAATGGAGTATGAATGGTATGAGTAGTACAATGACATCAGTTTATGGTGAAGCTTTATTTCTCCTTTACTTAGGTTTGGGTGATGTTGGTCTAGCTCCTTGGATACAATCTCTCTGTCTTCTTCTCTTTCCTTTCTCGCTCAGCTAAATTTTTATTTTTGATGCTTCCCCCTCTTAGAATCATAGGTCTTCCTTTGTATATATAATTTAAGTCATTTAGAATCACATTTAGAGCAATTCATGCCAGGCTTAAAGTTGATTAAAAATGATTGATTTGAAAAACTAACTCATAATTTATTGATTCAAGTTTGAAACGACTCAAAAGCTAGGAAGCGTTTTGAGCTCTTTGAATAAAATTGTCAACTCTAATGGTGGCAAAGAATCGTTCTAGTACAAGTTCAAAATAATTTTGAGTTATCCTGTTTTGAACACACGTAGCATTTGCACAACAAAATTTGTTCAATAAGAAAGATAGGAAGGTGCAAAGTTCTTATTTTCTTTTTGACCAATGGCATCACCAGCTGAGGACATGAGTCGTCAATTATTACCTCTTTTTCTAAGTTGTTAGAATTAAGTCAGGAGATCTGTTCTTCATATGTGTCATCAGTAGCCCTTGACCTACACAATGCCTATCTCTACTAACTAGACCTCTAGGTTTTACTTTTGTGAAGTTATGTTAACAGTATTAGATAATTTTCAAGTAATTAGGAGCATATTTTTAGATAGTTTTCAAATTCTTGTTCTCAGAGATCCCTGCTTAGTGGGATAAAGACTTATGTTAAGAAAGGCAGAGATAGACCTAGAAATACTTGGCATATTATATAAAAAATGATTTTTATTTATTAGAATTAAATGAAAATATGGCACTCAATAGGACCCAATGGAGGAAAAAAATTCATGTAACCGCCCCACTTAGCTTTCATTTCAGAAGCGTAATTACAGCTTCTACAATCACATTCTCTTTTGTGTGCAGGATAGTTTGATTCCCTACTGAATTGCTGTTTTGTTTCCAACATCAATGAAACTTGTTTTGATTTATATTTTTAATATTTTATATTTTTATAAAGCATAATATTTTACATTACTTCTTCCCTTTGCAAAAACAACCAGTTTTAAGCAAAAATTTAGGCTTAATTGTTTTTCCTGATATTGCTAATTAATTGTAACAACCTTTTTCAGACAGAGGGTGCTTCCAGAAGGGCTTTAGCTTTAGATGGCTCTGATATGTAAGAAAACTCCCAATCAAACCCAACCGCCTCCAAACATTCATTTCTTCTATCAACTAATAAAATTTGTGCTTTTAAATTTAGGGGAGGCTTTTTTCTAAAGATTCAGCCTTACAAAGCGAGCCGCAACCCAAAATCCGATTTTGCGCCGGAGATTATTGATGGATACAACCGCGTCTATGTTGGGAATTTGGCTTGGGACATAACAGAGGATGACCTGAAGCAATTCTTCTCAGATTGTAAGATCTCATCAATCAGATTCGGTACAGACAAGGAGACCGGCGACTTCAAAGGCTATGCTCACATCGAATTCGCCGACTCCGTCTCCCTCACCATCGCATTGAAGCTTGATCAGAAGTTGGTGTGCGGCCGGCCGGTCAAAGTGCGTTGTGCCGTGCCGAGGAAGAGCGGGCAGAGTGAATCTGGTTCGAGATCACATGAGAAGAAGCAGGAAGGTAACGAGATAAGAGATGGTGGCTCCGGTGTTGGGAAATCAAAGAAGAAGAAGAGGCGAACCTGTTATGAGTGTGGCACACCAGGTCACCTCTCATCTGAGTGCCCCCAGAAAAGAGCTTCTTCTTAAACCTCCATGGTGATTTAAGTGCCCTGGTCATTAGAGCTGTGGTAATTATTTCTCACTAGAAAAATGAGAATTATGATGTTTTTTTTTTTCATTTTGGAATGGTTTGTAAACATGTTTTTTTACAATTTTAAAATTCTTCTTCAGATTTTATGAATTATTTTAGATTTAAGAAAGGCATTGACCAACTAAGAATATGTTTGCAATTTTAAAAAATGTCTGGCCTTTTTTGTGCAAATTCTCTGGGTTATGGCAACTTAAGCTGCTTTGAAATTGGTTGCACCATAGGAATGTGTCACATGCCTTGTTAATCAATTTTGTTTTTGATGTGATTTTTTTAAATAATGAAGACTGCATTGTAAATTTAGTGAGTTAATGGGAGTTACCGTGTGTTTGGTGCAGCGATGCAATAATGCACTGTGAATTCACGTTAATTCAACATTTTACATAATATTGCGCGACTTACTGACGTTTTAATGTCGCGGGTTACTATGCTTGTTCCGTGCTTTTTTGTTGTGTTATTACTATCTCTACCCTCATTCCCCCCTTGTTCCGCTCTGCCCTGCTCAAGCTTCATTGTGCCATACAGTCCGTTCTCTTTGGAGGTATCTTTGATCTTTGCCCTTATTTTTTGTGGGTTGGTTTTTGTCATTTTTTAATATTGCTTGCATTTTGTGGGATTTCAGTGGGCCATGGATTCATATTTCGTGGTTTGGTTTCTTGACGTTACCTCTGCGTTTGTTTGGAGCTCTTTGCCTTAATTTTTTTTTAAGTTATCTTTGTTTGTTTCATTTAGCCATGTTGTTGCATCTGTGTTGGTCTGTCTGGGAGATATGTACTGGTTTGCATTTTTTGTGGGCGTGTTTTATTTGTCTCTGAGTTGTTATGCATTGGGGAGAGTAGTTTTTCTCTGTGGGGGTTGGATCTTTCTATTGGGAGTGGGGAAGTGAATTTTATTCACTTGGTGAGTAGTTATGGTGGATGCTAGTGTGCGTGTATTATGTTGAGTTATGGTGGTTGTGTTCTATAGGGGTTCATTTTCTTCTGATATATGAGTATTATATGCTTGATATATGAGTATTATAACTCATATATTGTGAATAGCCTTTGCATGACTTCATCGTATATATGATACAAATGGATTGGAGAGTTACTTTTGGGTCACACAAATAGAATTCATAACATGTTTCTTTTGCAACAAGAGGTTTTCTTAGATCTAATGGAAGAACTACATCAAAATCATGACCTCTATAGATCCTCCAGAATGACTTTGAGAGAGGTGTTAGCTATATCCCTCTATATTTTATCACAAACTGTGTCAGTTAGGTATACCATTGAGCGATTCCAACATTCATGGGAAACAATTAGTAAATATTTTGCAATTGGCTTGGCTTTGGGTAATTTATCTTCCAAAATTATTATACTTGAAGACTCCACATTTCAAAGCACAACTGCCTCCAAAACTAAGAGATTTTGAATGAGTCTAATATATGCCTTATTTTAAGGTAGATTTTACTTATTGTATTCTATAGTTTATTTTAAATATATTCAATTAATGTAAGCATCTTATAGGATTGCATTCGTGCTATTGATGGAACACATTGATGTATAGGTAACTAAAATGAAAATATTGCATATATCGGGTGGTGTGGCTCACCAATTTAGAACATTATGGTTGCACGTGATTTCAATGTGTTTTATTTTTGTAATAGATGAATGGGAAGATTGTGCACATGCTAGTTGGATCTTTGATTTTGTTGTGCAAAATAATCATTATGATTTTCTTATGTCACCTCAATGTTAGAAACACTAAAGAAAAAAAATAAATGATAGCTTATTTGCTAGTTTATAACTGAATTTTTTTATACGTGGGAAAGTATTATATGGTTGATGTGGTTATCCCTTACAACGTAAATTTCTTAAGTCATATCCTGACAAGAGATATCACCTCCCAGATTTTATAAATTATCATCGTTATATTTTTATTATTTCTTTTACTTAATTTTTCTTATAACTTTATCATTGTACTATTAATGGAACCTCATTTTATGTTTGTAGTTTTAATATTTCAAGAATATGTGCTCATGGACTTCTGTTGCTTTTAGAGTTTTGTACTACTAGTGTGGATTGCAGTGATGTCGACTTACATCATGAAAAGAGGGTAGCTATGAGAGAAATTTTTATAGTTGTCCAAGGATTAGATCAGTGGAGGATTACAAATTTTTAAAATCGGATCATAGTTCAGGGGTCTATCTCAGATAGTGACCTGACGCGGAGAGTATTTTTTAAGAAAATGTTATTACATAGGATTTATCGTTTGGAGTTTAAAATTAATATTGTGATAGCATCTCTTGTTGCTCTTATATTTTTATTTTTTTATTTTGATTTTTGTGTTAGTCTCTTTTAAGTTAAGTTGAATACAAATTTTAAATGTAATATTTAAACTTTATGAGTTTTTGGGATTTTTGAATGTACTTTTATGTTTACATGTATAAGTTATTAATTATGAAATTTTTATCTTACAAATAGCTGTTGCACATGTGATGCACAACTGAAGTAACCGAACAAACAAAGCTTCAACAATATTAGCTTTTTTGCAATAGTTTCTTCTGCAGCTGCCCCAAACATATCCTTAATTTGTTTGGTGTGGTCTTAATTTTTTTGTAATAATAGTTATACAAATATTAAGGGAAAATAAATTTCCTAACAAAGTATTTAAAATTTTAATGTTTAATAATAATTTATTATAGTTGTTGTATGAGCTGTCAGATTATAAAAAAAAAATTTTATTTCTCGCACCGCTTGTTGGTTATCTCTCTGTTTTCACGTGATATTCAGTGGGTCAAATTTAGGCTTTTGCTCATCATTGATGGTGAAAGGCTTCCACCATCGCGAAGAGAGAGGCCATACTGAAGAAGCTTTGGCGGCTCTTGAAAACCTCTATGGTTTTCTCTTTCAGGCTTGGTTCCTTCATGATTTCCTTGAGTTTTTTCCATTTCTTATGGAAAAACTTTAGATATCTCTTTCTTTCTTCCATATTATGGTTTTTCTTTTGTTTTTTGGGGCTATGCCCCTTCCTTTTTGGTTTCATGGATTCTTCATTACTCCACTCTGATCTTCTTCTTCACCCCGTTAAATTCTTGTCCCTGTGCAGACGTTAAGTTGGAAGAGTTTAGTTTCTTCTAATCTCTCTAATTAATGTGGGTGTATTCTTTCTTATATTCCTTATGTAGATGAAAAGGTTTCCTTCTTAGATGATGTGGTTGAGGTTGGCTCAAAACCTTGGGATCTTGTGTTAGTTGGTTATGCTTTAGGCAAAAGACCTTTTTACAAGATTTTTCTTCAGTCGATTGGTAAGATCTGTAAATTGAAGGGTTTAGCTAAACTTCTTTCTATAAGTGAAGGGTTTTTTCTTTTTAAATTTACCTGTCAGGATGATGTTGATATAGTTTTATTTGGTAGTCATTGGTTCATTGGGAGTAAAACTTTCATATTTAAAAAATGGACTGTTGATGTCAAACCTGTATAGGAAGATTTTAAGGATATACCTATTTTGGTTAAATTTCCAAATCTTCCTTTGTTTTGTTGATTAGAAAATTGGATGTCTAAGATTGCTAGCAAGATTGACATACCTCTTGCAGCTGATTCTTTGACATTCAAATGTTATAAGCTGTTGTTTGTTAGGGTTAATATTCAAATTAATATAGATTCGCCTCTTCTTGAATCTATAACTTTTTTTTCAAGAATAAAGAATTTATTATTCCAGTTGTTTATGAATGGAAATCGTTTCCTTGTGCTGTCTGCTCTATTTTTTCCCATAGTCCATCAAACTGTCTGAAATCTTCTTCCTTAACTACTAATGTTAATCCTAATCTAAGATATACGTAGCCTTGAATTAGACTTGGGCTAGTGTTAAGCTGAGGTAAGCTCAATTTCCATCATAGATTAGCTTAGGATTGAACTGAGATATGATATGAATTTGCTGGTTTAGGTCTGTATTGCGCTTAAGCTGGCTTGGGTTGACTCGGGTTGACAAAGAGTGATTCGGGTTAAGTTTTGGTTGAACTAGGTTGACGTTGGTTTAGTTTGGGTCGATCTGAGTTGACTTGAGTTTGAGTAGGGTTAGCCCGAGTTGACTTGGGTTTAAGTATATTTGACTCGGGTTAAGTTGGATTGACCCGGGTTGACTTGAGTTTGAGTAGGGTTCACTCGGGTTAAGCTAGGTTGGGTCAAGTTAGGGTAGGTTTAGGTTTTGTGTCATGTTTGAGCTGGGTTAGACCTGTGTTAGGTCAGGTCTAGGTTGGGTCAAACCTGGGTTAGGCTTAGGATTTGGGTCAGGTCCGGGTTGGATCAGACTTGGGTTAGGTTGGAGGTTTGCGTAAGGTATGGGTTGAGTTTAGGGTTTGGGTCAGATTTGGGTTGGGTCAGACCTAGGTTTGGTTTAGAGTTTGGGTCAGGTCTGGGTTTAGTCAAACCTAATAGGTTTAGGTTTTGGGTTTGGTTTGGGTTAGGTTTAGGTTTGACTGCAACTTGGGGTTAGGGTTAGGCTGAGTTCTGGTGGACCAAAGTCGAGCCGAAACCCAAACTTAATCTAAGGCTATTGAGTTGATTAATCTAGCCTAATATCAACTTAAGACTTAGGAATTAAAAAACTTCAAAGTAAAAGGAAACAAAGCAGAAAGCTTATCAAGAGAAGGGGCTGGCCCATTGAGCAGGCTTCACCGAAGAAATGTTCTTCCTTCTTCTTCCTCTGTCCAAATTGCCTGAGGTAAGTGCCGAAGAGTTAAGATGTCCCAGATTGCCGAAGACTGCCGATTTATAGGCTGAGAAGGCGGCAGCAGAGCCCCCTCACAAACACCCCCTCCCCCGTGGCTGCCTGATTAGGTGGCGGGCCGATAACCACAATAAATTAGTGGTTAAAGAACCACAGATCATCGCTGACGAAACGACGCGACTGTTCGTGCTCTGATCCATAGATGAATGCCGCTTATCAATGGCGTGTCATGCAGAGTGAGCACTCCAGTTATATCTGGGCGTGGTCAAGCTCAGGCCTGGCATGTCCATGCCGAGAAACATTCGGGCGTGGTCACGTCCAAGTTAGGTGTGGCCCAAATTCATTTATTGGCTAATATGGCAGCACTAGATCAAAGGAAAATTTTTGTGCAAGTCCTATATGACCAAAAATGAGGTCAACAGTTTTGATTATTCTCATAAAAGTGTTTATCTTTCTCTTTATGCCACTTCTCCTCATGTTAATTGGTTTAAGATGATTTGGTTTAAAGGTAATTCCTTAAAATATGCAATTCATATTTGGAAAGTTATTATTAGAGGTCTCAAAACTTGTGATATTCTTTCTTTACGAGGCATGAATATCAATTTGGCATTTTTTTTTATCTATGAATAACATAGAAACTCCTGATCATCTCTTTTTTCTTGATGTTCTTATTCTCATAATTTCCTAAAGGTTTTTTACACAATGGAAAATTTTTTTGTAGTTCCTACTAATATTTTTCAAGTTATTTATCATTCTGGTAAATTTTCCTGCAAAATATCTAAGCTCTTTTATCTTTTGGCTTTACAAGTGGTTGTTTATGTGATTTGGTATGAGATGAATCCCATGATTATTTAGGAATCTTCATTTTTCTATTGATTCTAATATCAGTTATATTCATTGGTTGATTTCTTATAAGAGTAGGAAATGAAAATTTAAAAATCCTATCCTTGCCTTTATCAATCAGTTTTTATATGCTGACTTTGCTCCTTTGATGTTTTGTCTGTGCCTTTGGCTGCAGGGTTTTGGTTCTGTTCAGNATGCGCCGTGCCGAGGAAGAGCGGGCAGAGTGAATCCGGTTCGAGATCACATGAGAAGCAGCAGGAAGGTAACGAGATAAGAGATGGTGGCTCCGGTGCTGGGAAATCAAAGAAGAAGAAGAGGCGAACCTGTTATGAGTGTGGCACACCAGGTCACCTCTCATCTGAGTGCCCCCAGAAAAGAGCTTCTTCTTAAACCTCCATGGTGATTTAAGTGCCCTGGTGATTAGAGCTGTGGTAATTATTTCTCACTAGAAAAATGAGAATTATGATGTATTTTTTTTTTCATTTTGGAATGGTTTGTAAACATGTTTTTTGCAATTTTAAAATTTTTCTTCAGATTTTATAAATTATTTTAGCTTTAAGAAAGGCATTGACCAACTAAGAATATGTTTGCAATTTTAAAAAATGTCGGGCCTTTTTTGTGCAAATTCTCTGGGTTATGGCAACTTAAGTTGCTTTGAAATTGGTTGCACCATAGGAATGTGTCACATGCCTTGTTAATCAATTTTGTTTGTGATGTGATTTTTTTTAATAATGAAAACTGCATTGTAAATTTAGTCAGTTAATGGGAGTTATCATGTGTTTGGTGGAGCGATGCAATAATGCACTGCGAATTTGCGTTAATTCAACATTTTAAATAATATTGCGCGACTTACTGACGTTTTAATGCCACGGGTTACTTTGCTTGTTTCGTGCTTTTTTGTTGTTTTATTACTATCTCTACCCTCATTCCCCCTTGTTCCACTCTGCCCTGACTCAAGCTTCATCGTGCCATACAATCCGATCTCTTTGGAGGTATCTTTGATCTCTGTCCTTTTTTTGTGGGTTGGTTTCTGTCATTTTTTAATATTGCTTGCATTTTGTGGGATTTCAGTGGGCCATGGATTCATATTTCGTGGTTTGGTTTTTTGACGTTACCTCTGCGTTTTTTTTGGAGCTCTTTGCCTTTAAATTTTTTTATGTTATCTTTGTTCGTTTCATTTAGCCATGTTGTTGCATCTGTGTTGGTCTATCTGGGAGTTATATATTGGTTTGCATTTTTTGTGGGCATGTGTTATTTGTCTCTGAGTTGTTATGCATTGAGGAGAGTAGTTTTTCTCTGTGGGGGTTGGATCTCTCTATTGGGAGTGGTGAAGTGAATTATATGCACTTGGTGAGTTATGGTGGATGCTAGTGTGCGTGTATTATGATGAGTTATGGTGGTTGTGTTCTATAAGGGTTCAATTTCTTTTGATATATGAGTATTATATGCTTGATATATGAGTATTATAACTCATATATTGTGCATAGCCCTTGCATGACTTCATCGTATATAGGGTACAAATGGATTGGAGAGTTACTTTTGGGTCACGCAAATAGAATTCATAACATGTTTCTTTTGCAACAAAAAGTTTTCTTAGATCTAATAAAGGAACTACATCAAAATCATGACCTCTATAGATCCTCCAGAATGACTTTGAGAGAGGTGTTAGCTATATCCCTCTATATTTTATCACAAAATGTGTCAGTTAGGTCTACCATTGAGCGATTCCAACATTCATGGGAAACAATTAGTAAATATTTTGCAATTGGCTTAGTTTTGGGTAATTTATCTTCCAAAATTATTACACCTGAAGACTCCACATTTCAGAGCACAACTGCCTCCAAAACTAAGATATTTTGAATGATTCTAATATATGTCTTATTTTAAGGTAGATTTTACTTACTGTATTCTATAGTTTATTTTAAATATATTCAATCAATGTAAGCATCTTATAGGATTGCATTCGTGCTATTGATGGAGCACATTGATGTATTGGTAACTCAAATGAACATATTGCATATATCGGGTGGTGTGGCTCACAGATTTAGAACATTATGGTTGCACATGATTTCAATATGTGTTTTATTTTTGTAATAGATGAATGGGAAGACTGTGCACATGCTAATTGGATCTTTGATTTTGTTGTGCAAAATAATCATTATGATTTTCTTATGTCACCTCAATGTTAGAAACACTAAAGAAAAAAATAAATGATAGCTTATTTGCTAGTTTATAACTGAATTTTTTTATACGTGGGAAAGTATTATATGGTATGTGGTTATCCCTTACAATGTAAATTTCTCAAGTCATATCCTGACAAGAGATATCACCTCTCAGATTTTACAAATTATCATCTTTATATTTTTATTATTTCTTTTACTTAATTTTTCTTATAAATTTATCATTGTACTATTAATGGAACCTCATTTTATGTTTGCAGTTTTAATATTTCAAGAAATATGTGCTCGAGGACTTCTGTTGCTTTTAGAGTTTTGTACTACAAGTTTGGATTGCATTGATGTCGACTTACATCATGAAAAGAGGGTAGCTATGAGAGAAATTTTTATAGTTGTCCAAGGAATAGATTAGTGGAGGATTACAAATTTTTAAAATGGGATCATAGTTCAGGGGTCTATCTTAGATAGTGACCTGACGTGGAGAGTATTTTTTAAGAATATTACATAGGATTTAGCATTCGGAGTTTAAAATTAATATTGTGATAGCATCTCTTGTTGCTCTTGTATTTTTATTTTTTTATTTTGATTTTGTGTTAGTCTCATTTAAGTTAAGTTGAATAAAACTTTTAGATGTAATATTTAAACTTTACGAGTTTTTGGGATTTCTGGATGTACTTTTATGTTTACATGTATGAGTTATTAATTATGAAATTTTTATCTTACAAATAGCTGTTGCACATGTGATGCACAACTGAAGTAACAGAACAAACAAAGCTTCACCAATATTAGCTTTCTTGCAATAGTTTCTTCTGCAGCTGCCCCAAATATATTCTTAATTTGTTTGGTGTGGTCTTAATTTTTTGTAATACAAATATTAAGGGAAAATAAATTTCCTGACAAAGTATTTAAATTTTTAATGTTTAATAATAATTTATTATAGTTGTTGTATGAGCAGTTAGATTATAAAAAAATATTTTTATTTCTAGCACCGCTTGTTGGTTATCCCTCTCTGTTTTCACGTGATATTCAGTGGCTCCAATTTAGGCTTTTGCTCATCATTGATGGTGAAAGGCTTCAACCTTCGCAAAGAGAGAGGCCATACTGAAGAAGCTTTGGCGACTCTTGAAAACCTCTATGGTTTTCTCTTTCAGGCTTGGTTCCTTCATGATTTCTTTGAGTTTTTTCCATTTCTCTTGGAAAAACTTTAGATATCTCTTTCTTTCTTCCATATTTTGGTTTTTCTTTTGTTTTTTGGGGCTATGCCCCTTCCTTTTTGGTTTCATGGATTCTTCATTACTCCACTCTGATCTTCTTCTTCACCCCGTTAAATTCTTGTTCCTGTGCAGGTGTTAAGTTGGAAGAGTTTAGTTTCTTCTAATCTCTCTAATTAATGTTTGTTTATTCTTTCTTATATTCCTTATGTAGATGAAAAGGTTTCTTTCTTAGATGATGAGGTTGAGATTGGCTCAAAACCTTGGGATCTTGCGTTAGTTGGTTATGCTTTAGGCAAAAGACCTTTTTACAAGATTTTTCTTCAGTCGATTGGTAAGATCTGTAAATTGAAGGGTTTAGCTAAACTTCTTTCTATAAGTGAAGGGTTTTTTCTTTTTAAATTTACCTGTCAGGATGATGTTGATATAGTTTTATTTGGTAGTCATTGGTTCATTGGGAGTAAACCGTTCATATTTAAAAAATGGACTGTTGATGTCAAACATGTATGTGAAGATTTTAAGGATATCCCTATTTTGGTTAAATTTCCAAATTTTCCTTTGTTTTGTTGGTTAGATAATTGGATATCTAAGATTGCTAGCAAGATTGGCATACCTCTTGCTGTTGATTCTTTGACATTCAAATGTTATAAGCTATCGTTTGCTAGGGTTAATACTCAAATCAATATAGATTCGCCTCTTCTTGAATCTATAACTTTTTTTTTCAAGAATAAAGAATTTATTATTCCAGTTGTTTATGAATGCAAATCGTTTCTTTGTGTTGTTTGCTCTATTTTTTCCCATAGTCCATCAAACTGTCTGAAATCTTCTTCCTTAAGTACTAATGTTAATCCTAATCTAAGATATACGTAGCCTTGAAGTAGACTTGGGCTAGTGTTGAGCTGAGGTAAGCTCAATTTCCAACATAGATTAGCTTAGGATTGAACTGAGATATGATATGAATTTGCTGGTTTAGGTTTGTTTTGCGCTTAAGCTGGCATGGGTTGACTCGGGTTGACAAAGAGTGATTCGGGTTAAGTTTCGGTTGAACTAGGTTGATGTTGGGTTAGTTTGGGTCGATCTGAGTTGACTTGAGTTTGAGTAGGGTTAACCCGAGTTGACTTGGGTTTAAGTAGATTTGACTCGGGTTAAGTTGGATTGACCCGGGTTGACTTGAGTTTGAGTAGGGTTCACTCGGGTTAAGCTAGGTTGGGTCAGGTCAGGGTAGGTTTAGGTTTTGTGTCATGTTTGGGCTGGGTTAGACCTGTGTTAGGTTTAGAGTTTAGGTCAGGTCTAGGTTGGGTCATACCTGGGTTAGGCTTAGGATTTGGGTCAGGTCTGGGTTGGATCAGACTTGGGTTAGGTTTAGGGTTTGCGTAAGGTATGGGTTAGTTTACGGTTTGGGTCAGGTTTGGGTTTGGTCAGACCTATGTTTGGTTTAGAGTTTGGGTCAGGGCTTGGTTTAGTCAAACCTAAGTTAGGTTTAGGTTTTGGGTCAGATCTGGGTTAGGTTTAGGTTTGACTGCAACTTGGGGTTAGGGTTAGGTTGAGTTATGGTGGACCAAAGTCGAGCCGAAACCCAAACTTAATCTAAGGCTATTGAGTTGATTAATCTAGCCTAATATCAACTTAAGACTTAGGAATTAAAAAACTTTAAAGTAAAAGGAAACAAAACAGAAAGCTTATCAAGAGAAGGGGCTAGCCCATAGAGCAGGCTTCACCGGAGAAATGTTCTTCCTTCTTCTTCTTCTTCTGTCCAAATTGCCTGAGGTAAGTGTCGAAGAGTTAAGATGTCCCAGATTGCCGAAGACTGTCTATTTATAGGCTCAGAAAGCGGTGGCGGAGCCCCCTCACAAACACCCACTCCCCCATGGTTGCCTGATCAGGCGGCGGGCCGATAACCACAATAAATTAGTGGTTAGGTTTAGGTTTGACTGCAACTTGGGGTTAGGGTTAGGCTGAGTTCTGGTGGATCAAAGTCGAGTCGAAACCCAAACTTAATCTAAGGCTATTGAGTTGATTAATCTAGCCTAATATCAACTTAAGACTTAGGAATTAAAAAACTTTAAAGTAAAAGGAAACAAAGCAAAAAGCTTATCAAGAGAAGGGGCTGGCCCATAGAGCAGGCTTCACCGAGAAATGTTCTTCCTTCTTCCTCTGTCCAAATTGCCTGAGGTAAGTGTCGAATAGTTAAGATGTCCCAGATTACCGAAGACTGTCTATTTATAGGCTGAGAAAGCGGTGACGGAGCCCCCTCACAAACACCCCCTCCCCCGTGGCTGCCTGATTAGGTGGCGGGCCAATAACCACAATAAATTAGTGGTTAAAGAGCCACCGATAGTCGCTGACGAAACGGTTCGTACTCTTATCCATAGATGAATGTTGCTTATCAATGGCGTGTCACGCAGAGTGAGCACTCCAGTTATAACTGGGCGTGGTCAAGCTCAGGCCTGGCATAACCATGCCGAGAAACATTCAGGCGTGGTCACGCCCAAGTTAGGTGTGACCACACTGAGGTTCTTTTGGGTGTGGTTGCGCCAAATTCATTTTTTGGCTAATCTGGCAGCACTAGATCAAAAGAAAATTTTTGTGCAAGTCCTATGTGACCAAAATGAGGTCAACAGTTTTGATTATTCTCATAAAAGTGTTTATCTTTCTCTTTATGCCACTTCTCCTCATGTTAATTGGTTTAAGATGATTTGGTTTAAAGGTAATTCCTTAAAATATGCAATTCATATTTGAAAAGTTATTATTAGAGGTCTCAAAACTTGTGATATTCTTTCTTTACGAGGCATGAATATCAATTTGGCATTTTTTTT
>JXCR01036046.1:281513-312209 GCA_002079205.1 Phalaenopsis hybrid cultivar
ATATATATATATATATATATGACATATATATCATGAAAAATAAAAATGCTTTGAGATTTTAATATTTCCGGACAATGAAATTATTATCGCCTAAAAATAGAGGGTAACTGATATGTCATCAATAAAAATTTATCATCATGCGCGAATCTTTGAGACGTGACAGATCTCAAGGTGAATTTTGAACAATAAATATTCAAAAATCGATAAAAAGTCATCTAAAATTGCGATTTCAGCAATCTTATAGCCAAACTGATCGGCTCGACAATAAGAACCCAATGATACAAAAATTTATCCAATCTAAACAAAATTAGTCCAAGCCATTAAACCACATTTAGAATTTTTTTGGACACATTTGGTTGGCCAAACAAATGCTAATTTTGATGAGTCTATAATCAAATCGAGTGTCTTGACAAGAAGAATCCAACGATCACTCAATGCTGACATTATTAAGACACTTAAATATTCATCAAATATTGTTTCATTGAGGGAAGCTCTCTGAGCTGTCCAATCAAAGTAATTTATATTCCAGCATTAATTGCATCCATAACTCTATAAATAGAGCTCCAACCCTCTCATGAGGAGAGGGCAGGGGGAAAACTTGAGCATTAAGAAAGAACTTGAAGTTTTGAAAGGAAACTTAAGTCCAACACCACTTCTGATGTTGTCAACCATCGCCAACCGTCGTTAACCACAGTCGACTGTCGTCGACACCCATCGAAGCAATCCTGTCATCGTCATCCACCTCTGACCATCGTCGATCACCGCCAACTACCGCGACCACCTTCGACCAAACGTTGATCGCTATTGGTTGTTGCCACTCGACATTAAAACTTCAAAAACCTTGTAATAATTTCCCGCTTGTGGGAAAAGTGGTTGCAACTGTAATCATCTTTTTACAGTGAAACTCTTCAGTTGTGTCAGTCCCCATGATTTTTCACTTTCCGAGTTCTCCACGTAAAGACTTATGGTGTCATTATTACATGTTTTCTCTTTTCTGAGTATGTTCAAAATCTCTGTATCATGCTAAGATAATAACATGCTACTCTACTGCAGCGAATTTTCTAGCACGCACCAGCTCTTAAGATGAGACTAATTTTCTTAATTATGTTGCTATCATATTGTTCACACCTAAAGCATGAGAGAAAGAAAAAGTATTTTGCTTGTTTCACATAGTAGGCTTAAGTTTGATATGAGTGACATGAACTTAAAAGAAATAGAATGGAGCCAGCAACTCTTTAAATGAGCATACTTAGTAAGTAAAGCCAAAAAAAATAATTGTAGTGTCCATCAGAGACTTTCTATTTTTTGTAAACATATAAATAACACGTTCTCAAAAAACCTAAAAATTCGCTATAATAATTTTAAAATAGCCATTTTATACTTTGATATTATCTTTAATTTTTAAATTTTTTTTTAAAAAATAAATCATCCAAAATATTAGATATAATATTTTAATCATCCAAACTTTAAATATATCATTTTAACCACCAAAAATCCTCACTCAAAACCTTCATTATTGAGTCTAGGACGGTGCTTGTAATGAAAAAATTGGTTAAAATGTTGTATATAAAATTCGGGTGATTAATATTATATTTATTTATTTTAGGTAGTGAGTTTGTAGAAGTCTTTTTTTTTATATTCTAAATCTAAAATTACATTATCTTGTAAGTGATCAACTGTTGATGTGAAAAAAAATATTATTGTATTTTTTAACCAACATTTGTTTTCATTTGGAATTATTTTCAACCAAATTATTTGCCAGAAATAACATAGTTCTGCATGATGATGTAAAACAATTAGATTTATGGTCTGTTTGGGACAGCTGTAGTTTATTGAATAATCTGCTGATAAGCTGATTAAAAATAATTTGCTGATAAACTAGGTGTTATGGCTATTACAAATTTTTATTTTTTTTGGAAAAGTTTGACCATTGCCAATAAGCTCCCACCGCACCTAGATAGGTGAGGTGTGAAAACGCTGTTTTCTGCGTTTTGAAAACGCATAAGCTGTCAAAACACAGTTTATCCAAACATGTCAGGTGTGTTTTCAAAACGTCACCGCACCAAATAAGCTGCCCCAAACGGGCATGGTTAAAACATTTAATTCATATATAATCATAAACTTAGAGTGAGTTTGTATTATATATATATATATATATCATATTTCTTTTCGCAATTAAAAATTTCTACATTGAATTTCATATCTCTATTTTTTTTCGAATAAACTTCACTCAAGAACAGGCTTTCCATGAACCCAAACTTCAAAGCATCAAATAATTGAAGAAAAGTACGTGATTCCCATAAAGATTCATGTATGAAATAATTTCTGAACACTGAAATGCTCCCACAATGAGTACTATTCATCTCTGCCACTGAAGACAAATTTGATCCCCGTCATCACACCAACAGTGAAAGTTAGACACGTCAAATATACTACAACAATCAACTTCACTCATCGTCCAAACAAATTTTCGTGAGATCTCACGAATCCAACAAAGCCATGCCTATAAAAAAGGAACACAAGTAGCATATATACTTTCATCCATCACTACAAGAAAAAAAACAGAACGTTAATGATGGGCGGGATGAAGGAAGGAACACGAAGAGGACCATGGACAGAGCAGGAAGACCTGCAGCTTGTGTGCTTTGTGAGGTTATTTGGTGATCGACGTTGGGATTTCATAGCAAACCTCTCAGGTTTGAGTTTATGACTTAGTTTCTAAAGTTGGACCTTGTTCTGTGTTGAGCAATTGATTTGGATTTATTTAACTGCAGGGCTTGAGAGGACTGGAAAGAGCTGCAGGTTACGTTGGGTTAATTACCTTCACCCTGGCTTAAAACATGGCCGCATGACACCTGAAGAAGAGCATTTGATTCTGGAACTCCATTCTAAATGGGGAAACAAGTGGTCTCAGATAGCTGGAAAGCTGCCTGGTAGAACTGATAATGAGATTAAAAACTATTGGAGAACACATATGAGGAAAATGGCACAAGAAAAGAAGAGAAATTCACCCTCTTCTTCTTCTTCTTTTTCTAATGGAATGGAGAATCAAGAAGAGGTGAGCTTTATTGTAACAATGGCTGAAGAAAAAGAAGAGGAGGTGAAGGTGGAGGTTTACCCCATGGATCTGCTGTGGAATGAGATGGAGTTCTCTTCTGTTTGGGAGTGCTGAGAGTTGAATCCTTGTGGAAGGAAGGAGATGATGAGCCCAATTTAGTTCCTTCTGTTAGCTAGCTAGTGAAATTCTGGTCTCCAATTATCAATCTTAGAATTAAAAATAATTAGGAATTTAAGTTAAGTAATTTTATATTTTATCATGCAGTAACATTAGTAATATGTGTGCTTTCACAGCTTTCATTCATTAGCTGAGCTTGATCAGATCTTTGCTGTGTGTTAACTTTATTTATATATATTGTGTGCTGTAATTACGAGCTTTCATCTTCTTCTTCTCTTCTTCTACTGCTATGTAGCATGACATTTGTAATTTAATAACTTTAAATTCCACTTCTGTCAGTGAAATGACTACAATCATGGGTAGAAAGAAGAAAATCTTATTTATTATGAACTAAGAAAGGTGGTGACAGAAAATTCTTGGGCATGTTTGTAACTAAAAATGTTTAAGTTTGTATGTGGTCATCTTGTCAAAATATTTCCATTAAATTAATTACATATTTCACATATATTGATCCATGGCTTGTGACTATTAATGCTAGTTGTCATCATATGATAATTATCACAATGCATGATATCTCTTGTATGGGCAAATGACACACATTATTTATTAACAATGTAGTTTTATATATTATCATCACTTATCATCTTAAAACATTGTCAAAAGCTATTATACGAGCCCCAATCATTCCTCATGCCCCTAATAATTCGAGTACCACACCCTACACTCCAGAGGAATCGAAACCCAGACCAGAGGAGACTTACAACTGAAAAACAGATGGCCGACCAACTGATCTGAATACGCGGCGCATATATATATATATATATATATNGCAAATAGTAAAACATCATCTTTGTGATTTTTTTTGGAACGGTACAGATGCAGGGAGGTCTTAGTAATTTTGTTCTTATGCTTATTATAGGGATGGACATATATACGTGCAAAAGTATGTAATATTTTTCCTTTAAAAATATATGAGGCCAAGCAATGGCCTCAGCTAAAAAGCTCGTCTTAGAATTGTACTGTAAAGGTGGCACAAGATTTTCCACTCATTACAATAAGCACTAAGAGAGCCTCTTTGTTCTTTACTCTGACAACACAAGTACTTATAAAACTGTCATCTTTGTGATTACTAATTAACAACAAAGGGTGTATTTGTAATATATTCTTACTATGAAACATCACAAAATCATGTAAGAAATCAAACCTAAAACCCTTTAAAATACAAAAGTATAAGAATACCTTTTGGTTTCCTTCCATGGAAATAAAGAAACTCAGTTTAGCTGATGTGAATTTTATTGAAAGTAAAAAAAAAAAACCAAAATGAAATGTCAAATTTCCACACATATATATGATCATGAGATAATATTAAGTATAATCATCCATACGTGCAGATTAGAGATGTACATCCTGAATACACTCTGAATATATTAATCTGCAGTTAATAGTTTTTGTTCAAATTTTAGAACTTCTCCTGAACTATTAAGATCAAAATAGCAAATAGGGATCATTTCAGATCCTGCAACTGAAGTACTCTGTGGACCACCATGCATGCACTGCACTTAAGCACTTGAAGAAAGTTTTTTCCTTTTTCTCTCTTTCTCTCTCTTTTAATGGGCTTAAATTTGTTTGATTTGAAGGCATAGTACTTGGTAAGCTGACATGTGGGCATTCTCGTGTTCATGATTTTATACGTCAAATTTTATTTCAGCACTATTTATTACGTCAAAATTATCTTAAAGTTCTAAGAAAATAATAAAAGAAGGAAACCGGTTTAAAGTAATAAGATATGAACAAATGGTACAGCAGCAGGTATGAGACTGATCGCACGGAGATCTTAGTTAGTGTTAGTTATGGGTGTCATTAAATAACAAAGTGGTAGAGAGAAAGCTCAACAACTATCAAAACATAATCATCTCAACCCAACATATTTTGTAACATTAATGAACGTCATGGCTTGGATAAGCACAAATTAATTATAATTAGAGCTTTAATTAATCACAACAAATCCATATCTATGAAATTTTAGCATATTGAAAACATGCTGAAAATAATGGTATTATATACTTTTTCTTTTGCAAATTCAATGCTTGGGTAGAAATTATTAAGTAAGACATGATTATTTTTTATTTTTTATTTTTTATTATTTATTTATTTATTTTTGAGCTGCTTCCATTTTAACAGTAGTTATAAGTTTTCAGCATTCTGAACTGTTAGAAAAATTTTTGCATCGTTAAGTAGTCTGATCAGGATGATCATGTTATTACTCACAATAGATTAAACATAAAACCAACTACATAAAATTAAAAATAAAACTAAATTTGCATAATTAATATAAGTGGACTCAAATGTTATTATGTGGAGTCTGATTGTGTTGATTAATTGTCATCTCAAAGCTCTCAATTTCACTGATGAAGCTCAAGAATGAATTTGCCAAGAGAAATGATGGGGTTTGTCTCATTGTATAAGGTTTGGGAGAATTGCCCCAAAAAAATTTTTATGTACCTAGCACCCCAGCACCGATCAAAAAATGCCTCAACCCCTCGGAAGATGTTGTTGCAATGCTCAGTCTAGGTTTTAAATTCAAGAGTATGACACTTCAGCGTCCAAAAGTCAGCTTCTCAACGGCCATTAAAGCGCCGCAACGCCACTATGGTGACGCCCCAACGTTAGTAACCAAATTTAAGCAATTCTCTACTTAAAAGTTTCGGTTTTGTCGATTGAATGTGTGCGGTTTTTAATTTTCTCTTGTGTAAGGGAGAGGATAGGAGCGTTCGAGAGGCTTGAGTGGCATTTAATTTATACAATTCTTCTCATTTTCTTCATAGTAAATTTTATGGTTTTGTATGGCTCTGTAGTGTTTTTTTTTTAGTTCTCGGGTTTTTCCATGTTAAATTTTATGTTTTCTTTAGTTTTCTTATTTTGTGTGTTTATGTTCAAAGTTTAAGTTGGGATCTCTCGAATTGATTTGTTCTATACTATTTTATCTTTCCCAACACGTGCCATGTACCTTACATTTCATCAAAATAAAGTGGAAGACAGGGAGTGGCTTGGGTAGACCACATCATCAATTGTGATTAAGAAATTAAATCTAAAAAAATTAGCTATTTAATAAGCTGATTGAGATCTTTAAAGTGTTTCATATAATTCTTTTATTAATCTGCAAACATCATCAGCATGGCAAATTTCACTACCAGACATGCGAGTGAGATGCCGAATCTATTAATTACTTCAAAGATTTGTGGTTTCTTTTTAATTTGAATCACATGTTGGTTGATTAAAAAAGGGACAGATTTGCATCATCATAGATAAAGGCTTGTGTAAAAACTATTACTCAGACAATTAATTTAAGATAACTAATCTTATCATTTGGTGGGAAAATATAGTTCTAGATATTAATCATCTTGCAGTTTTCTCTTTGATTTAAGTTTCTGAATTTTAGTTGATAGTCTTTTTGGATAAAATTAACATAATAAAAATTGCTCTTTTGCAATTTAGAATAATGTTTACTGTCCGTGTTAATGATATTTTGACATATATTATATATCCAAAAATGAGTTTCTTTAAGCAACAAAATTGTTCTGATGCTAAATGGACTTGATTGGACTAATAGATCAAGCCCACTAGCAGTGCACTTAATGGTTTGGAGCTGATTAGGTCAATCGTACGTGTTAGCCGTATCCTTAGAGCCAATAGGCAACCAAACATCTTGCCGCCCAAAAGGACCTCACAAGTACCTTGTAAACATGCCAACATTCATGGGAGTTTCGCAGAACAGGCTCGCCAAGCTTGGAGACGAGCTCCTCCAATCGTGCTCGCTAGCTTGCAATTGTCAAGCCCTTCTAAGCTCGCTTGTAGTAAATGAATCCTCGTATCATGCTCGTCGATAGTTATCCACAACATCACCAAACTTGATGAATAATTCTTAGAAATGGAAGATAACTCCTGTTCTTCAGCATATATATAATTATTTATTAGCAGCATGAAATACATGCCAAAGATCTTGTCAACAGCGAGGCTACTCAAGCTCCATATTGTATAGCATTTGATGTAGCGTTTTATTTTATTCCTTAAGACTCCTTTGTGGGCATAGAGGCTCTATGCCGTATAAGTAAGAAGAAAAAGAGAAGAAGATGGGAGGGGATTCTAGCTCTCTCTAACTTTGTCTCTTTCTTTAAAAAGTCCCTCAACTACTTCTCAATTCTTTCACAAGATCCGGGAGAGATTCATTTCCGATGGTTTCATGGATGTTGATGAGGAGTTGTTCGTTGAGGTTCATGGTCATGTTGGAGGAGAATATGATATAGAGAGGCGAGGAATGGATGCCCGAAACTGGGAGAGAAGGGACGGAGTTGTGAGGAGTCATGACGGAATCCTGCAGAGCTCAGGCTTGGCTCGTGCTCGAAATCGGTTCGTGAACAGTGTGTTCGTGTTCGGCTTGATTTAAATATTTGTGTTCGTGTTCGGCTCGAAATTCGCTCGTTAAACTAAAATTGAGAAAAATAGATGTAAAGTGTGGGATTCGAACATGTATCAAATATATACAAAAGAAGACATTAACCATATTGTCACATGAGGTGTTATGATTTAAACTTAGACATAAATATATATATTATATTATTATATAAATAATATATGTAATATATTGTTATATAAANCGTTTACATTTCGAGCTTAAAAATTTGTTCTTGTTCGGCTCGTTAGGCTTAACGAACGAGCCGAACACAAACTGCTTGACGAGTCGAAAACGAGTTGTTCACGAACAACGAGCCAAATTGACAGCCCTACATTCAGGAATAAATTAAATGTTTGGGAGCTTTTACTCGTAAATTGCATGTTTTTAGGACCTCTATACCTAAAAACCCCATTTTTAAAATAGCATATAGTAAAACATTAAAAAAGCGAAAAATAAATCATCTATGATTAGATGAGGCCCAATTTTAGTGGTGTAAGTGAGGCTGACTATAACAGGCCAAGGCTCAGCACAATAACTGGCTTGTGAAATGAACTCAATGACCTAATAAGCGAAACTTAAGCCAAGCACGATTCGACTTGTTAACTCGTTTTAAAATATTTAATTAAAAATATATTAAAATTTAAGAATATTTCCTTAGATTATTAAAAATGTTTTAAAAATAATATTCTATATTTTATATCAAATATTTTTTTTAATTAATTATCTTCTAAATGTTCATTCTAATTTAATTCCACTCAAATTAATATTTTTTTCTTTAATATTAAAAAATCTGATTCATCAATTGGCTCAAACTCGTAGAATTAAGCTTGAGCTTCAGCTCAAACTCATATTAATTAATCAAGCTCAAGCTTAAGCCGAGAGTAGCTCGAGCTCAACTCGACTTGTTTACACACCTCCTCAATAAAATAATTACAAAACGGAATAAAATAATAAATGAAGTATAAATGCTCCATCGAAAGTAAAGAATAATAAAAATCCCATCAAATGTTTTATGCATTTATTTTCCAAAAAAAAAAAAAGGTATGATCGGCACTTGATTTTTAAAATTTCAAATATTTTTCTTAAGTAGTTATTTGCCTTCTATTTTTGGAAGCAAAATATTAAAAATACGGGCAATAAATTGTGGGTTTAAGTTGCCATATATAATTTCTCACCGGCTTCCTACTAAATCTTTGACCATCTCCTTCATTCAACACTGATATTATTGTAAAATCCTGTAAGAGAGGGACAGAAGTCTGTCCATATGAAGTAATCAAGAATTCAAAAGTATGGAACAAATGCTTCTACACAAATCCACCGATTCTTCCTTCGACGCATATCCTCTCTCTAGCTACGAAGAGGTTCTTCCCTCTCTCTCTCTCTCTCTCTCTCTCTCTCTCTCATCAATCCCGCTATCTATGCTTTAAATCAACACTAGGGTTGATATACCCTTCAACGCCATGAATCTATGCCTCTATTAATAATATAAATCAATACCCTATCAATGGTCTTGGCCATTATCTTTCTTGATGCCTTTATTGCCATCACAAAATTTAAGCCTTGATTGATGCTCTTTTCAACGCTTTTCATGCTCTAGGCAACACTTTCATTACTAGGGAGTAAAAAAATGATCTCCCGTGCTGAGACTCCACTTGAGCTCGACTCAAAATATTCATACTCAAGTTGGCTTAAATGATTTTTTGGGTTAGATTTAGATTAGGAATCCTAACCCACCCATTTAGTTTTTCAAATTATCACTTTGAACAATAAACCTGAAATTGACTCGCTAACTCAAAATAAACTCAAAATTGACCTAAATTTAACCTGAATAGCTAGCATGTCTTATTTTAAACAGGTTTTATGTATTAGATTTAAGTATAAACTTTTGAGCCGTTAAATCTTCAGGACTAATTCCGGCATCAAACCCAACCCAAAACCCGTAATCCAGATTTGACACTCCTATTCATTGATGCCTATCAACATCACAAATTTAAGCCTTGCATTATCAATACCTCTATTGATGCCTTTATCAACGCTCTCCAATCAACAATGATTATGTACCCTTTTGGTCCACCCATCCGTTGAGCCCTACACCAGTAACCGAGAATCTTATAGCCCATAGTCTGTCTACATCTGATATCCATTATCCCTCCACCATCATTTGCCAATCAGTTTTAGCAATTCTCCTCCTATAACACTAAGAATCATTGGTCAAAAAGTTTTTAAGCATTTCATCTAAGATTTCAATTATTTTCACTCATATTTATACTCTCGCATCTTAAATTTCTAGGAAGGCATTGCCATATATAACACAATATGCACAAATTCATACATAGTAGGCATATATATCATTTACTGTGCTGATATTTTATTCTTATTTAGGATAGTTTATGCTTTTCTATTCCTATTTTTTTTCTTCTTTTGCTCATGTATGCTTGCCCTGAACTGACAATTCAACGATGGTCAATATTCTCCTATTTTCTTTCTTTTAAACTATATATATATATTGTATTAATAAATGATTTAATTAATCATTAAATTCAACAACTTTATTTCAAACCAAATCTCCCTCATTAATTCATTCACAGACTGTAGAAGATCTGAGGTCTACTCTTTGGTCAACCAGTTGGGAACTGGAAGAGTTGAGGAAAAATGTTAGAGAAGAGCTGAGGAAGAAAGATGATGACATAAACCATCTTATTCAGCTACTTAATGCGGCAAACCAAGAAAGAGATGAAGCCAGAGACCAACTACAAATGCTCCTAAATCATCACAGGCGCTCACAAACCCCACAATTCATACTACCCAAATGCAGCAGCTCAAGCTTCACCAATACCAAAAACCTCTCAGATTTGCAAAACCATCACTCCTATATTCATTCCCCTCTCGTCAACCCGATTGGCAGCAGTGGTGGCAAAGGCGGCAACGCAGTCACCGGCATTGTTATCCCATCCATTAGCTGCAAATATGAATACGGTGAAGGGTCAAGATTAGAACAGTTGATGAATAAGCCTTTACCAGAGAAAGGAAAGTTTCTGGAAGCAGTAATGGCTGCCGGGCCTCTATTATGCAGTCTTATGGTGGTAGGTGAACTTCCTCAGTGGAGAAATCCACCGTTTTTGAATACTTTGGCAGCTGCTCCTCAGTGGAGGAATCCTCCATCTTTGAAACCTTCTGCAGCTGCATCAATGGCGGCTAAGAGATAGAAGACGCCACTGATCATTTGTTATAGGTATTATATCAGTTTAGTGTGAGGAAATTATTCGGCTTGTAATGTAAATTTGTAAATGGTTTTATACTTTTTGAAGATGTTTTTCTCTCCGGTTAAGTAATTACTAGTCTCAATGCACAGATTTCTGAATAATCAAGTTTTAATGATTTGAGTTAAACTCTTTTTTCATGATAATGGATGGTGTAATTACTCGTTCCAGCAGTAAAGAATACACTTCGGACTGCTGAGAGTGCTATTATTCCATTAGAGTATAGTATAATTCTAAACTCATACTTCTCTCTCTTACACGCACCGACTGGATAACAAATAGGGCAATTTACATGTACCACGCAATTCCTATGTGTTTACATATCTAATTCCTGTGTTTACATATCCAACACTTTGGTGTCATAAACCTATATGCATGAAAAGGTGAATTACTACTAAAAAAGTTTGTAATAGTGATATTTTTTTATATAATGTTAAGGATTTGGATGTTACGTAAGTATATATGGAAGTTTGGGATATGTAGATGCAAAGGAATTGTGTGGTAAGAATTTAAATTTAGCTAATTATCATTGGTTTATACAAGGCCTGCACCAACACACCTGCAGCATTACTGGTATTAGAAAAACACTAGGCAATTTTTTGACAAAATTGCATGAGGTGATATATTGTCCTAAATTCAATCCTCACACATTATTAAGTTTTAAAAAGTACCTATATTTAAGACTGACAAAGCCAGCGGTTCCTCCAAGAAAATACAAATTTACGTCTCAAATCGCAAAGTAACAATCACAAAGGGATAATTTGGAAGACTAAACCCTAAACCCTAAATATATGAAGCTGTCTTAATCATGAAAATAAGCAGAAAGTGATGGAAATAGGTGGAATCTAACTCAATCATCTGAAGCAAAATATAACAAAACAAGATACAGACTGACAATTTTTTTCCGCAGCAAGATTCACTATGATTTAACCACGCAGAACAATAGAACCAAATTTCTCCGATACAGCATGAGTAGACCAAAATTAAACCTCCATAGCACTTGTTTTTTCATATGGTAAAATTTAGGTTCCTCAACTTAACAAGAACACGTAGCATAACAAATTTTAAAAGCAACCTTAAAACTAATTATTCATTTGGGATTATGACAAAAGAATCAGAATGCACTCGAATGCACTAGTGTCAGTATATCTTCTAGCTTCAGAAAATGCTTATCTGTACCGGGGCTAAAATAGTCCTTCGTACGGAATATTTCAACACATTTAAAATCTAGAGACTAAATTGGCACTTCTATAGATTTTGGGACAAAAACTATTTTGACACTTTTCTCAAATTGTACTATAAATAATCAAACCATAAGCCAACAAACAGGCAAGAATCTGATAACAATGAGTGCTGTTATCCCCTTAACAGACATGTAAGAGAGGTCTACATGGACTCCAAGCAATATAGGAAATAGAACAGTTACATACAAAAATTAAGAAATCTGAACAATAATTTTTTTTTTTCCATTTAATTAAAATTGAAGCCCTGTTGTTCTGCATCCAAAAACGTAATTACAAGTTTTTATTTGTCTTCCCTGTCTCATTGGTCGATGTGATGTCCATGCTGGGAAAATATCCTATATGAATTTAGTAGCTATGGTTCTACTTCAATCGTCAGTTTAGAGAGCCTTCCAAGAGAGAATATTCTGGTGGGGAGAGGCTGCAGACTATTTGCTATTTTCTCCTGCTTGAATGAAAAATAATTCAGGTTTGATTACGACCCGGATGAGATTTTAGTAACTATGATCTCAATTATAGGAAAAAATATTTAGTTAGGCTGCTGCAATGTTGAACTCTATTTAAGCTCTGAAACTCACTGATGAACAAAAGATTGACAAAGACAATATTCCAGGAGTTTCATATAAGATCGCTAGTGATCGAACTGTCAATATATTCTGGATCTGTCTTAGGTCTTTAAATTGAAAGACAGGCAGTTTAAGGCACAACTAAATAATTCATTCAAAAAAAGAAAGAAAAATAAACTTAAAAATGACTAACGGCCCAATGTCTTTTGTAACACAGGTAGATGTAACAGGCCTTGCTTGGAAAAAAATACTACACATTTATTTGTGAAAGCAAATTTTGAAACATTCAAATATTATAAAAAAAAACACACCATTTTCAGATTATGTTAACTGCGAGACATACTACATCTTTTCAAGAAAAATTGCAAATCCAACAACAAGAAGCCTTTATCCCACTAAGTAGAGTCGGCTACATGAATTCATTTTCTCCATTACAGTCAATTGAGTGCAATATTTTAAAAAGAAAAACTAAGATCTCAAGGTATTTATAGTTTATTACATGTTTTAATGTTTCGGGTAAATATTTTTAATTTTCTTCAGCAGCCAAGTGGAGTTGCAGAAGAAAGCAAGAACCAAGAGGTAGTTGAGCTAGATTGCAGGTATTAATAAGGGTGTGCATAGTTTGGTCAAGACCGAAAAATTGAATTGAACCGAACTGAGCTCATTTGATTGATTCAATTTGGTATGAAAATAAAGATTGATTTTCGGTTTAAATAATTATAATATTTGATTCTTGGCTTTTGGGCTGGTTTTAATATCCATCAAATCAAATTAAAAAAAAATAATTAATATTAGAATTAAGAAATTACAAAATAAATTGAGCACATAACATGTTTATTTTAGGATAGTTTGATGTTTTTAATTTTAAAGAGAATGTGAGGGGATAAGAATGAAAAATGATAATTTTAATTTTGAAAGAGAAGCTTAAAATTTAATTATTTTAGGACAAAAGATAAATTTTGGGATTAAACGGAATCACAGTTAGGATCAGTTTTAGCCAAAATTTGGTAGGTTTGGTTTTTTGGATTTCGGTTTCCGGTCTCAGGTTTCCGGTTTTTGATTTCTAGTTTTAGGTTTCCAGTTTCATTCAATTTGACTAATTTGTGACCCTCACCATACAGATTAACCAATTGCACACCCTGGGTATTATAAACAAAACAGCAACTCCATATCAAAATAGAATGCAAAGGATTTACAAAGCTAAACACGAATAGTGGGGATAATCCTACCACCAATAATGATTAAGAAATGTAGAATCCATCGATATGGTCGCATGATACATGGTTGTTAACCGTATATTATGTAATGGGCCAACATTACAAGTCACAGTTCAAAAAATGAAAATCTAGTTTTTTTCTTTTTTTGTGTGATAAAAAATCAACCAAAGAAAATTTATAAAAGGGATGATTCTATTGTAGATACAATTATCATGATAAAAGGATACACACAGTGGATAATGTCACCAAGAGAAAGGGCTTCCTCCAAACAGAAATATCTCGTTCTCCAAATCCCTGACCCATTGACATACCCGATTGCAAGTCTTTATTGCCAGTGCCTGCATTATTGTCAAAAAACAGGCATTGCCCTATGCATTATTTGTAAACAGAAAATCCATTATGCTTTATTTTAAACCCCCAGATTATTAAATTAGCTGTAAAAAATATTATTAAAAAATGAATAAATACAACTTGAAAATAGTACGGATCAAACCTTGTCAGCAAGAGGGTCAAAAGCTGCATAGAGTTCAAAATCTTGAGTGATCCAACAAAGTAATACTGCACAAAAAGAAAATAACTAATCATTGGAAAATTAAGATATACCAGGAGCTGATATATGAAAGTGCTGCATTTTGTCATTTGGTTGGATATAATTAGACATCAATAAAGATATTCAACTCTAAAAGCACCTTTAAAATCCCTAAAGAAAAAGATTCATTTTTACACTAAAAAATAACTTCAAAACAAAAACCAGCACTTTCTAAAACATGTTTTCAATCAACAAACAACCAAATAAGCCCTTTGTTACACAGAGAAATAGAAACCGGGAAAGTAAAATGAAGAAATGATACCAAAATAACAAATAAGAGCAATAAGAACAAAATTTTAAAATACTCTGGTTGATATGTGTATCATCAGAAACAGTTTCTAATTTTAACGGAAATCCTAAGTCGGCGACAAACAGTTTCACTTTCTAGTTGAAATTCTGTGCGATGATAGACAATTACTCTTTCCCAAATAAATCTTGATAATGATGAAATACAAAATGAAAAGCCTAAGATGTTTGGTTCTGCAACATCTAAAATGTCCTCTTACATCACCAATCACAAACTACATGACAAAAATTTCTTTAGTAGTCTCAATCTATGTTCCTGTACATTCATGACAAAGTAAGGGATGATCACCTCACCGAAGAAAATCACATGCCAGGGATTACTAATCCTAAACATCAGACATGGAAGATTAAAGATCATACGACATGGTCATGTTATGGATTATAAACTCCTTGACCATGAAAATTGGAGAAAAGCCTCTTGTACCAAAATGCATAAGAGTTTTCGGATGTCGTAATGGAAGCTTATTCAAGTGCTAACAACATTTCTGAGTTGCTTAGTAATGAAACTAGATTGCATGACCTGGGTGGTGTGAGTTGAATGTTACTCAATATTTCAACATTCTCTCCAAATATTGGCTCAAACTAAATATGTATGAAACATACACATGAAATTGTTCGCAAGACTCTACTCTTTACAAAGCAATTGTTGAATAGAAGAGAACCATTAAGTTCCATCTAGGACTCAACAAGGAATTTGATGAAGTCAGAGAAAGCATAATGGGAATCAAATCTCTTCCATCAATTCGTAAAGCCTTTGCTAAAGTACAAGGGAAGAGAGAGGAAAGAAACACATGATGGCAGGTAATTCCACTACATTAAATATTGACAAGTCAGCTTTATAAACTCACAAGTCATCTTAGGACAACAAATTAAAGTAACCGGAGTTAACCCAAACCATGACTCAAACACAATATTATCATCGAATAGAAAGAGGTTACAAGGAGGATTCAAATAAAAGGAAGAACTACATAAAGTAAAGAGACATAATCAAAGCAAATAAACAACACAGCCAAAAAAAGACGGAGTGGGAGCTCCGGATTGTAGGTGTGGAGGCAGACGACTGTGGTGAAGGTCGAATGGCGAAGGATCGTCAATGGCAAAGTATCTTGCTGTTGTTGAAATGAGAGGAAGGTAAGGGCAGCAAGGTAGCAATAGTGGAGGCGTAGAACCGTAGCTGGCAGAAGTAGAGAATGTCATCGACAGTATAGGATCTGGCTGGGCAGAGGAGGGAGGTTCGCAGGAGGTAGGGACGGTGGCAGACAATCTGCAGGAGCAGGGAACAAAAGCGGTAAGGGAGTTGGTCGACTTACGAAAGGCAGGAAGGAGGGTTGTGGCCTGCTGGGAGGAAGGCGATAGTGTGCTGAAAGTAGGAAGAAAGGTTGCAGTCTGCAGGGAGAAAGGCGACAACTTGCGGGAAGCTGGACAGAGGGTTGCGGCTTGCTGGGAGGAAGGTGGCAGAGTGGTGGAAGGGCGGTGGCCTGCTGGAAGGAAGGAGGCAGCTTGTGGGAAACAGGTCAGCAGAGGCAGTGGCCTGTTGGCTGCAAGAAGGAGACGGTACAACAGACTGCAAGGATGCAGGGTGAGGTCCTGCGGTAGGCTGACAGGCAAGGGAGCTGCCTGCGGTGGCTGGGAGAAGGTAGGAGAGGCGGCGGCCTACAGGGATGCAGAAAGGAGTCGGAACAAAGGAGATAAGCACCACCTCAGACGGGGTTACAGCCAGAGCACATCATTGATGTCGAATACAACTCTCAAGAGAGAAAGTACACAGACAAACCTGAATTCAGATGCAGAATCAAGACCCCTAACGCTAAGCACATCATCCCCTACTTACAAAGATGTTGGGCCTATTTTAGGTAGTAAGAAAGGAAAATAAAATATAAACAAAATTTTACATTTTAGTAAAGAATTAAAAATACGAAAGGAGAATAAAATATAATTAGTATTTCAGATTTTAGGAAAGGATTTAAATTAGGAAAGTGCTAGGAATGAAAGGGTGAAAGTAAGGGGAAAAGGAAAGGGAGGGGAAAAGGAANAAGGCGCTCACAAACCCCACAATTCATACTACACAAATGCAGCAGCTCAAGCTTCACCAATTCCGAAAACCTCCCAGATTTGCAAAACCATCACTCATATATTCATTCCCCTCTCGTCAACCCGATTGGCAGCAGTGGCGGCGAAGGCGGCAACGCAGTCACTGGCATTGTTATCCCATCCCTGTCNATTGTTATCCCATCCACTACTTGCAAATATGAATACGGTGAAGAGTCGAGATTTGAACAGTTGATGAATAAGCCTTTACCAGAGAAAGGAAAGCTTCTGGAAGCAGTAATGGCTGCCGGGCCTCTATTATGCAGTCTTATGGTGATCGGTGAACTTCCTCAGTGGAGGAATCCACCGTTTTTGAATCCTTTGGCAGCTGCTCCTCAGTGGAGGAATCCTCCATTTTTGAAACCTTATGCAGCTGCATCAATGGCGGCTAAGAGATAGAAGCCGCCACTGAATATTTGTTATAGGTATTATATCAGTTTAGGGTGAGGAAATTATTCGGCTTGTAATATAAATTTGTAAATGGTTTTATACTTTTTGAAGATGTTTTTCTCTCCGGTCAAGTAATTACTAGTCTCAATGCACAGACTTCTGAATAATCAAGTTTTAATGATTTGAGTTAAACTCTTTTTTCATGATAATGGATGGTGTAATTACTCATTCCAGCAGTAAAGAATACACTTCGGACTGCTAAGAGTGCTATCATTCCATTAGGGTATAGTATAATTCTAAACTCATACTTTTCTCTCTTACACGCACTGACTGGATAACAAATAGGGAAATTTACATGCATACCACACAATTCCTATGTGTTTACATATCTAATTCCTGTGTTTACATATCCAACACTTTGGTGTCATAAACCTATATGCATGAAAAGGTGAATTACTACTTAAAAAGTTAGTAATAGCGATATTTTTTTATATAATGTTAAGGATTTGGATGTTACGTATGTATATATGGAAGTTTGGGATATGTAGATGCAAAGGAATTGTGTGGTAAGAATTTAAATTTAGCTAATTATCNAACAAAGTAGATAAGCACCACCTCAGACGGGGTTACAGTCAGAGCACATCATTGATGTCGAATACAACCCTCAAGAGAGAAAATACATAGACAAACCTGAATTCAGATGCAGAATCAAGACCCCTAACTCTAAGCACATCATCCTCTACTTATAAAGATGTTGGACCTATTTTAGGTAGTAAGAAAGGAAAATAAAATATAAACAGGATTTTAGATTTTAGTAAAGAATTAAAAATACGAAAGGACAATAAAATATAATTAGTATTTCAGATTTTAGGAAATGATTTAAATTAGGAAAGTGCTAGGAATGAAAGGGTGAAAGTAAGGGGAAAAGGAAAGGGAGGGGAAAAGGAAAGGATGGAACGAAAGAGGGGAAAGGGGGTCGGCAGCCCTCCCTTCTTGAGAACCGATCTGTCTAGCTAAGCTGGACCGAACCCTAGGCCGGTTCTCCCCAAAGCCCCACGTCAATCTCCCAGGGTTGGGGGAGCTTTGACCTCATTGGTAGAAGCTTCCGATTTTTCGTATGTAATCTGAGTCGCACTGAGATCCCACCGGCGATTGCATCGCCCTCCAATGCATCTAAGGGTCTTCCTCAACTTGCAAGAAAATTTTCATATCTATTTGTCCCCCTAAGGTTGTGAAACATGCCTATACTATTGAATCTTCCCAAAATAACTCACAATCGGTTCAATCGGTCATGCAGTGAGAGTAATCTGACCATTTCTGATTGGTGGTAGCACTGATAGAACAATGTTGTCTTGACATACCCTCAGTCGTATGTCTTGTATCTGAAGCTGGTGTCTTGGTTATCTCGTCTGGTATCATCACTAAAACTGGTCCCACATACGTCACTCTGCTTGTAAGGGCTCCTGTGATCTCCGACTCTACCGAGGGAAGTAGAATGATGTGCTTCCCCTCGGTGAAGAAATATGTGTTCATGAAGTTATCGTGCTTAGTCCTCCATTCCAACTGTCACAATCGTCCCAACATAAGTTGAGAGGCAGCCATAGGGACCACAGCACACCACACCTGATCATGCAAATATCCTCATATCGAGAACTCTACCAAGCATCTCCTGTTGATGTTGGCCTGATTCTCCTTCTTCAGCCATGTCGGTGAGTACGATTAGGAATGCCTCTACTTAGTAAGTCCCAGTTTATCTACCATTTGAGTCGATTTCACGCTCTTGTTGCCCCCATTATTGATGATGAGATTGCATACCATTTTGTTCACTGTGCAGCAGGTATAGAAAATGTTGTGGTGAAGCAACCGTAGATTCCCCGTGTCCTTGATATGCAAGAATCCATTGAATCACAAGTGCTTCTCCCTCATCTGATGGAAGTCGATATACCTTAACTTGTTCCTCAGCTTTCTGCTCCTCGCTAACCTATTCCACGGTGCTCTGCTCCGTAAAAGATACAAATCTGGTTGTCAGGCAGAGGTTGTGTCTGAATTCGTACCATCAGAAGCATTTTCTGACAGGTACTGTAGTTGGCTTCTTCTCATTGGAGGTAGTTTTATTTGTATTTGAACCAATTTTCTCAACCCCTATGGCGTGCTCCTATCGGTTTCTCCAACTGTGTGTGGCTACCTGACTGGTGGTGACTGTTTGCCCTTCTGTTGTCTCTCCACTTTCAATGCAAGTGTCTGGACATGCCTCAGCGTCCAGTACGGTTATAGTTACACCACATTGCTAATAATAGGTTTCAAGCCCCCAAGGTATCTGGCTACTGTATTCTCCTCTGGCTCCATCAGCTCGAATTTCATCTGTAAGTGATTGAATTGGGTTGTAAACTCCTCCAGTGAAAAATCCCTCTATTGTAAGTTATGGTGTTTCAAGAACATATCTTAGCGATAGCGAGGTGAGAGGTACTTCTTTTGCATTGCATTCTTCATCTTCTTCCACCTAGTGATCTTCTCATTGCCTTCTCTTTTCCTCTGCTCTACACATTCTCCCACCATAAGGAATCACTATTCGTTAGTTTGATGGCGGTTAGCTTGACCCGCCTATCCTCTGACACCTCCTTATACTCGAATATCCGCTCAACAAATCGTAGCCAATCCAGGAATTCATCGGGATTCAAGCCTCCTTCAAACTCGGGTAAGTCCACCTTGACTCCGTACTTTGTGTCCTCCAAATGACATCTCCTCTTGGAAATTCTCCCTCTGGGAATGATTCAGATATCCTTTTTTAGGTCTACTATAATATTGTATTTCGAAACGTTGCGGTCTGTCTTCTTCATCACTGAAAGTCTCAGCAAGGAAGAGATTCATATCGTCATTCCTTTCTCCACTTCGACTCTTCAGATCCTAGTCGAAGGAAACATCTCCTCGTGTAACTCTTCATGCTCTGCAAGCCTCTAGTGAAGACGACGAAGGTCTCACTGTATCTCTTCCTAGGTAGGCTTGGGCATATTTTTCCTTGGCGGCATGATTGACGGTTTGAGATTTGTGAAAGAATGAAAAAATAGAATAAACAAATAATGAAAAGAGAAGAATGAAAAGTTGAGAAAGAAAAAAGAAGAAAAAAAATTGTCGTGGTCACTTGGGTAGGAGCGGATGCTAGGAAACCCTAGGATGAGACTGGAGTTGGGCTAACTCTGATACCAAATGATACCAGAGTTAACCCAAACCACGACTCAAACACAATATTATTACCGAATAGAAAAAGGTTACAAAGAGGATTCAAACAAAAAGAAGAACTATGTAAAGTAAAGAGAAAGCAAACAAACCACACAACAAAAAAAAGACAGACAATCTCAACGAGTGGGAGCTCTGGAGTGTAGGTGTAGATGCAAATAGTTGCGGTGTAGGCCGGACGACGAAAGATCGTCGATGGTGAAGTAACTTGTTGTTGTTGAAGGGGGAGAAAAGTAAGGGCAGCAAGGAAGAGATAGTGGAGGCGTCGAACCGCAGCTGGCGGAAGTAGAGAACGCCGTCGATGGTGGAGGATCTGACTGGGCAGAGGAGAGAGGAGTGCAGAGGCAAGGACCGTGGCAGGGTCCTGTCGGGGCAAGGAACAGAGGCGGTAAGGGAGTTCGTCGACCTACGAAAGGTAGGAAGAAGGGTTATGGCTTGCTAGGAGGAAGGCAGCAGCATGCTAGAAGCAGGAAGGAGGGTCACGGTCTACTGGGAAGATGGCGGCAACTTGCGGAAAGCTGGACGAAGGGTTGCAGCCTACTGGGAGAAAGGCAGTAGCCTGTTGGAAGGGCGGTAGCATGCTGAGAGGAAGGTGGCAGCTTGCGCAAAATAGGACAGAAAAGGCGGTGGCTTGCAGGCTATAGGAAGAAGACGGTGTGGCAGACTGCAGGGGTGCAAGGTGAGGTCATGTGATCGGCTAACAGTCAAAGGAGCTGCCTGTCGTGGCTTAGAGGAGTTAGGAGCGGTGGAGGTCTGCAGGAGTGAAGGAAGGAGTCAGAACAACGAGGATAATCACCCCACCTTGGACGGGGTTATAACTGAAGCACCTCGTCATCATCAGATTCAACCCTTACAAGGAAAAATACCCAACAAAACTAAATTCAGATGCAGAACCAATACCCCTAACTCTAAGCACATCATCCCCTATTTATAAAGAGACTATAATTATTTTAGGTAATAAACAAGGAGAATAAAATAAAATCAGGATTTTAGATTTTATGAAAGGATTAAAAACAAGAAAAAAGAATAATATATAATCAGGATTTCAGATTTTACAAAAGTACTTAAAATAAGAAAGTGCTATGAAGGAAATGGTGAAGGAAAGGAAAGTGAGGGGAAAAGGAAAGACGGGAAAAGAAAAGGGGAAAGGGGGGTCGACGACCCTCCCCCCTTAAGAATCGGTCAGTTCAGCCAAGCTGGAGCGAACCCTAGGCCAATCCTTCCCAAAGCACCGCGTCACAAAGAGTAACAGACCATTATGTGAACATTACGATAAGATCAGTCATCTGAAATAGAAGTGTTGGAAAATTTATCGAAAGCCTGCAGATTGAAAGTCAAACTAAATCAAGGATGATTGAAAGAAACAAGCAAACAAAATATCAAAAAATGGCAAGCCTCATGAACATAGTTCATTAAGTAAAGAACAACTTGAAGCTCTCCAAAAGATTCTGGGGTAATATTCTAAACCTTCTACCACATTAAGATAGTCTTTCATCTGCTCTTATTGCTCTCAACAAGAAGAATCCATCTTAGATAGTGGACTCTGGAACATCAAACTACATGAGAGGTAATATCACTGCTCTCCAATCTTTTTATTCTTGCAAACACTATGCTGCAGTTAGAACCGCAGATGATTTTCTCTCATCTCTGGAAGGAAGAGAATGTGTGAAACTCACAAAGGATTTTAATCTTCAATTTGTGCTTTATTCTCCTAAATGCCACGGTAATTTATTGTCGATCAGGGGCAGAAAGATCATTTGTTCAAAAACATCTAGAGCACAGCTGTTTTCAAAACTGCAAAACACAAACAACAACCAACTTATCGACAACAATTTCCTACCACATCTGTTACGCAATAACTTTTTAACAAGCTGCAGCTGCCCCAAACAAATCCTAAAATTATAATCAATATGACACAAAGCTCGAGGGAGAACCGACCGGTCCTCAAAGGAGGGGGGTTGTCGCCTTCTCCTTCCCCTTCTACATTTCCCTCCCCTTTTTCCTTCCTTTCCACTTTTCTCCCCCTCACCTTTCCTTCCTCACCTTTCCTTCCTAAGCACTCTCTGATTTTAAATCATTTCTCAAAACCGGAAATTCTAATTTTATTATCCTTCCTTATTTTAAAACTCTTTTCTAAAATGTGAAATATCTTTTTATTCTCCTTGCTTAATTTAAAAGTATTTCCTAAAATTCAAAATCTCTTTTTATTCTCCTTATTTTAAAAGTCTTTCCAAAAATATGAAATCATTTTTATTCTCTTTTTTAATTTTAAAAGCCTTTCCAAAATCTAAAATCCTTCATAAAATAAGTCAAGCCTCATTATAAATAGGAGGTGATGTGCTTAGACTTAGGAGACTCATCTTTGATATTTGAAGTCGGGTTTTAACCTTGGCATTTTTTCCCCTTTGAGGGTTGTATCTGACGTCGAGGTTGTGCTCCAGCTATCCCTCGTCTGAGGTGTTTATCGTTTCCACAGGTCCGGGTGATACTCCGGTTGTAGCTCGACCTTGACAGGATATTTATCTATCCTTCCACCATGCAGTTGTCTGCCCGCTTCCCAACCCTACAGCAGACCACCGCACATCTTCCCCAACAACTATCGGTTATTGTCGTCCCTCCAATATGTTGCCAGCCTTCTCCCAGCAATGCCGCCGCTCCCATACTCTATATCAACACATAGCCGCCCTTCCTGAACAACCCAATCTTGTTGTCCTCTTGCCTAGAATTCCTCCCAGCACTCAGTCAACCAACTTCCAACAGTCTACCTTGTTGTCAAAGCCTTTCCTATCGCTGCTAGCACTTCCCCACTTGTTATCCACTCTCTGAAAGTATTGACAAGCCTTCCCCGTTGCTGCCCCACCCATGCTAATATCCAGCGAAACGAATTCACGAGTTTGTTATAGTCAGAAAATGTTGTAAGTGTCATGAATTCAGACATGTGGAAGTAGAATGCACAGTGTTATATTTCACAGAGCAGGGCGTTGTTGAAACCTGGTGTAAGGACACCGCAGACACAGAAAAGCAGTTCGAACAAAAACTTTTATTTGATGGTGTCTTCCCCGAGGAACTCCCTTATTCATGGATACGACTGATGTCTTTACTCAATGTGATCAAAATGAACATGCGAGTTTTGATGAAATTGTGATTTCTACTCTCCTAGAAGATGAAGAACTTATTGTTGGGATTACAAAAGTCACATACATAAGAAAATGTCAGAATTTAAAATTTTAGTGGATGGTTTTAGTAACGATCAACCAATAGCATCACGGCAGTTACACTTCCAGACCTCAACCCCAATGTTCCACATGAAGAGACAAAAGGCCAGAGTGAAGCCCTGTTATTGGAACGAAGCAAAAGATGTCAGTCCTCCAAAACTTCCATAGTCAAAGGGAAGACCCATAAGATAATACAAATCATCCATCAACCAAACTCTTGCAAACCCTTGAGCCCGCTGAGGGCCAACTTGTCATAGATGAGAAGCATATGGGACATTTACTTGTTCAAAATTTGGCTGAGGAGAACCTACATCGATGTGTACCTTCTGCTCAGATTATACCAAACTAGAACAGATCGATAGAGAGATATGCTCGCTGGTGAGAAAGCTTCTCGGACGATTTGGGAGCCAGGGCAATATTAGTGAGATCAAGAAACAATCACTGAGAAACAGAAGCTCCGACAGATGAAGTCGAAGCTCTTCCAACCCCGAGAGACTGACGCGAGGCTAGGGAGAGGGCCGACCGGTCCTCAAGGGAAGGGGGGTTGCAGCCCCCACCTTCCCATTCTTCCTTTCTCTCCTCCCCTTTTCCTTCCTCCTTTCTCCCCCTTTCCTTTTCTTCCTCACTTTTCCTTTCTCCCCCCCTCACCTTTTTTTCATAAACACTTTCCTATTTTAAATCAATTCCTAAAACCTGAAATTTTAATTTTAATCTATTTCCTTATTTTAAAACCCTTTCCTAAAATTTGAAATATCTTTTTATTCTACCTGCTTATTTTAAAAACATTTCCTAAAATCTGAAATCTCTTTTTATTCTCCTTATTTTAAAAGTCTTTCCAAAAATCTGAAATCATTTTTTATTCTTTCTTCTTATTTTGAAAGTCTCTCCGCTGTCTGAAATTCTTCCTAAAATAAGACGAGTCTTTTTATAAATAGGAGGTAATGTGCTTAGGGTTACGGGTCTTGTCTTGATATTTGAAACCAGATTTTAGGCTTGGTGTTTTCCCCTTCGAGGGTCGTATCCTACGTCGAGGAAGTGCTTCGGATGTCCCTCATCCGAGGTGGTGATCGTCTCCACAGGTCTGGGTTGTGCTCTGGATGTAGCTCGACTCCGATGAAATATTTATCTATCATTCCACCCTTCATACTATGGTCAACCCGCTTCCTAGCCCAACAGCAGGCCATCGCACCTTTTCCCCAACAACCGCCGGCTGTTGTACTCCCTCCAACATGCTGTCAGCCTTCTCCAGCAAGACTGTAGGGCTCCCCATACTCCATCTCACCACTCAACCGCCCTTCCTGAACAACCCAATCTTGTTGTCCACCTACACAAAATTCCTCCCCGCACTCAGTCAACCCACTCCCAGTAGTCAAGCTTGCTGTCCATGCCTTTTCTATCGCTGCCAGCTCTTCCTAGCTAAATGTCCACCCTCCGAAAATACAAACGAGCCTTCCCCACTGCTACCCCACCTTCCCAACTTACATCCCCAGCTTCCAACCTACCTCTGAGCTGCCCAACAAACATTCCTGCAGCCCAACAAACCTTTCCACCACCATAATCTGCCGCCTCCCTCCTCCAGCTCACCACCCTCGGTCCCTCTCCCGCATTCACAATTGTTGTCCCCAAGCCTCTGGATCTACTGGGCTAATCTCCACCTCTCTTGGGATACACATTTGTGGTGTTGGCTTGTGTCTTTATGTTTGTTTTATTTCATGTTTTGAAGAATCGTTGTAACTGATTTCAAATTCAACAATAATATTTATGTTTCTTTTGTGGCTTGGACTTTATCCTTCGGTATCACAATAATAATGAAAAAGGAACTGAAAGTAAAGCAAGTAATTTCAGCCCTCAATTGCCTAGCAAAGTGTTACATGTTGACACTTGAAAATTGTAGTTTTTTTCCATGCAATCAATTATGCTTAATGTATATTATTTTAATATTTAATTATTTAATTATTAAAATATATCCTAAATAAAGAAATTCTGCATTATACTAGCTATTTCAAAGATTAATAATGGTCATATTTAGCTCAAAAGATCAACAGGCAAATTATTAATTTTTTTTCTTGTAACTTGAATAATCTGTTAGAATTCTTTATACTAGTGAGCTTTAGCTCATCAAATATTACAACTATTTAAGACCAAAAAAAGAAAATTGTTAGATTACATTCAGGTAACATAGATTTTTTTCATGCACATTAAAGTTAAGAATGAACCGTTCTGAATGTATTTTAGACTAAGATTTATATGATGGAAATTAAACAATTCTGGTACATATCAATTATATTAAAGAAAACAAAAGTTGGGTAGTCCATTTTGAAGATTTCAATTATGCATCCTTTTGTTTTATTGATTATAACGGATTTATTAAATAATTTTGAAGTTGTGTGTTTGCCATGGTCCATATAGACTAATTTTTTACTTGATTCTGATTAGTAAAAATGAAAATGAGTGTAGATAGAAAATGAGTATGACTGAATTCTCCGCCTCTGTCGGCTTAAATTTGCCTGAGAGGGGTCAAAATGGGGCATGATTACCATGCCAAACAGCTACTTGCATTGAAACATATATATACAGTAATATTGAACATTTAATGGGAAATACATATACATATATATAAAGAGAGAAAAAGAGAGAAAAGAATCATCATTCTTCATGCATGGATGTCGTCACCTTCAAATGTAAGAGATAATTTAATAGATACCATAGTTAAGAGGTTATTTATGTCGTTTGCTCTTTTTGTAGGGACTGCTTTTATATTTTAAGTTGGATATCTTTGCAATACTAGCCATTGCTGTTGTGAGAGGAAGTTGGATTCTATTTAAGGCCAATCCAACTTTGTGTTGCATCCAATTTTGGATAAATTAGAGTTTCCGGTTTTCCCTACTTTGGAAAGCACGCAGGTATTGTAGTATAAAGAGCGAAAAAGGTCATAGTGGATTCTGAGACTGTCACAATCAATCATCAGAGGCCCGATATAAGGTGGTTGCCAATATTAGCGACTAAAATCCTCCCGGTAGCAATAACTTCATCTCTCTGGCGAATTTTCCAACGGTCTTTGAAGCGGGGAGAGCAAAAGAGTCAACAGCAGAATTTGATAGAAAGGTATTCCAAGCCCGTCTACTTGTAAGTTCTGCAGCATTGTGGGGCATCAAGCAAGGAATATAGAGGAGGTGATGACAGTAAAGTGAGTATGCCAATGAGAACAGCTGAAGAAAGATATTTAGCTGGAGAATTTGGAATGCAAGAATTCCCAACTGGGTTCTATGTTCATTAATTTCTTTTCAATTAGATTGTTTTATTTTGTGTGAAGCATTTTATCTATCCTTTTCCCCTCAATATTTCTCAAGCAGCTTGGAATTCCAGTCAGCCTTGAGCTTCGGCAGCAATTAATGGAAAACTTGAGAATTGTGATGAGGAACAGATGGTATTAGAGTTGAAAAAAACAAGGAGATAACACCATCTGGATGGTTCACTTGGCAGCCTTTTTTGGGCTAAAACCAACAAGGACAGCAAGAGACGGGTTCAAGAAGGTAGAAATGTTAGATATCTGAAACTAAGTGCATTCCATTACAAGAACCTTTGAGGAAAGCATGTTTCTTGAAATGATTATTTCTAGCAAAAAATTCTTGTAATATAATATTTTTATTGTTAAGTCTACTTGCATGTAGCCTTGTGCACCATGTTAGTAAAGCATATCAAACATCTATCAGTGTTAATAATGACAAAATCATACATTGTCCTTGACATCATTAAAATTATTCACATGCACAATTTAAAAAAAAATTAAGCATTTGATTGTTAATCAAACGCATAAAACTTTCACACTAGATGGCTCCAATTCAATTATAATATGCCTGCACTTTCAAAGTGACAAGACATTCAAGTGGCCTGAAATTGAACGCATAAATTGCTGATGAAATATTTTATGCATTACTAAATCCTTAAAAGAGAGACTACATGCTATCTAATCATCAGAAAAGTTGTACTTATCCCAAATGGAATTCTTATGTTATTGATCGCAATTAATGGTGTGATATTAAGTTTGAAGATTATATAACATAGTAAATATAAAATAAAGAAAACTTACATCCGTGCCACACAATTATTATGTATTTACATATCTAACACCTAAAGTTTCATATTACATTTATGAAACTTTGGTGTTATAAGCCTATGTTTGAAAAGGAATAATTCACTTTTAAAAAGTAAATAATAATGTTATTTTTGATGTCATATTAAAGATTTAAATGCTATGTATGTAAATATGAAAGTTCGTACATTAAACATGTAAATACATAAGAACTGTGTGGTATTTATGTAAATGCGCAAAAAAAAGAGGGATAGCTTGTGTGTGTGGAGGGGGTGTTGTTTATGTAAATAATTAAATACACACACGCACGCGCGCGCGTGCGCCATAAATGTGTGTGTGTGTGTGTGTGTTGTTATGGCAGCGGTGGTGAGGGCTATGGCGGAGGGTATGGTGGTGGTGCTCCTACCGGTTTTGGTGGAGATAGCTATGGAAGCGGAACTAGTAGTTATGGCAGTGGAGGTGCAGGAGGTGTTGGGACTGTGGTGATAGCTATGGAGGCGGAACTGGTAGTTATGGCCGTGGAGGTGCTGATAGTGGTTATGGTGGTGGGACTGGCAGCGACAATTACATAACGGGCGGTGTTGGTGGGAGTGAAAACTATGTTGGTGGTGCTGTGGGACAAAACAACTCAAGGGACGCAACCAACTTCGGCGGCGGTGGTTCTGAGAAATACAATTTCAACCTGGATGGACCAGGTCCTATTAGCTATGATAACAACAATCAATATGGCAGCAACCAAGGAGGCACGACCAGTGGTCTGAACCATGACAATGAGGATGGTTTCGATCGAAGTTTGAAGGATGACTTTGATGAATCTGATGATTTTGCAGACAAGAGGAGATCATAATGCTTTGTTAGCACACGGACTAATTGGAAGATGAGGGCAGTCGTAGTAATCATATTTTTGCGTTTAATTGAGTTGGTGACACCAGCTGTTGTAGCTCTTGGTTGTTTGGCAAAATTGTCACCTTTTCTATATTATTTTTGTCAAAAAATGTTTGTTAAGCTCTTGAATGAATAATATTTTCCTTGGTGTGTGTGTGTGTATATATATGGCGGTTTCCGTCGTCTGCTCTCCTAGGATTTCGCCTAATGGTACTTTCTGTCATCTGCATCTTTTATGCAGTTGGGCTCGAAGGAAAAGGGGCCTGCACCTCATCGCCTCTGCTTTGACCTTTGCATACTGCGTTTGTCGTCTCTTAGCTTCCGACGTCTTCAGCTTCGTTTGCTTTGACACCGAGCTTCCGTTGTCTCGAGTCGTCGCATCTTCTGCTTCGTCTCTTGCGACCTTCGCCTACTGCGTTCGCATCTCTCAGCTTCCATCTTCGAGTTTTCTACTTTGTTTGCCTTCGGCTACTGCGTTCGCGTCTCTCAACTTCCATCGGAGCATCGGAGCAGGTTATGGTTTCGGCCTTCCTCTTTCCCTGCTTCGAGGGGTGTGCTCCCTCCTTTTTCGGCTAAACCCGGCAAAGCCTCATTCGCCCATGTGCGGGGTAACCATCTGGTGAAGTCGGTTAATGTCTTCCCATCGAGTTATAAGACATTTCGTGATGGTACAGGTGACTGCCCTTTTGTTAAGAAGGCGAGTATGAAGGGTGGAAAAACAGCTCTCTTTTTCTCTGCTTTAGAAATTTCAACGTTGGCTGAGAAATGCAAGTTCGTCTCATCGGAAAATTTCAATTGGGGCACCACTCAATGGAAGTTATCAGAAAGAGTTTTCAAGATCTTGAACTAGTAGAAAAGTGGAAAGTGAGACTTCTTGATGAGAAACATGTGTTGATTCAGTTAACCATAGCTGAAGACTACGCTCAGATTTTCTCTAGGAAATATCTTAACATTGCAGGAAAGTCAATGAAGTTGCTTAAGTGGTCTCCTGATTTTGACTCAAATCATGAACCTCTCACTGTACCAGTATGGTTTAGTTTATCTAGTCTCAAGCTGCATCTATTTAATCATCAGGTTATCTACTTTATTGGGATCATACTTGGGAATACTATGAAGCTAGATCTACCCGCCTTCAATCTAACCAGATCTTCTATTGTCAGAATACTTGTGGAAAGAGATATCACTTTACCTCATATTACAAAAGTCCGGTTGGGCACAACACATAATGGATACTGGCAACAAATTGTCATGGAACATAAACCCTTTTATTGTACTCATTGTAAGATGTTTGGGCATACCCTTGACAAATGTAACATGCTCCACCCTAACTTGAAAACTAAAGCTCAACTCTATAGGATGTGTCTAATCTCACTGCTCTGGACACATCTACTCCACCTGTGAAGGAAATTACCACAAGACAGGAGATGGTGTCTGGTTCAATTGCCCATGGGGAACTACTTCACCTGTGAAGGAGGAGCCTTTGAGGCCTGCTCCTTTTGTCCTTGAGAAAGATTGCTCACTTATTATACCACCTGTGGAACCTTAGTTGGTAGTGGATGAGGAGACATTGCCCCAAGGTGAGCTCTCCATCAAAGATTCACAAATACATCAGATGAGACAAACGCTGGCAAATGAATGGCAAGTTTACAAATCTAAGAAGAAGAAAAAAGGAATTCTAGAACTCAGGAATTTTCAGGATGACTGTTTGATAGTTTCGGGCGGAAGCCCATATCTCAGTTTGGTGTTAGACTCTCTCCCTAGAATCAGGGTGAGCGGAAGTGATAAATCCATCCACTATGAATAGGAGTATTTCGGTTTTTTCTTTTTTAGGGTATACGAGTATTTTAAAGTCTCTTTTTGAGTGAGTTGTATTCTTTGTGAGTGAACACTTTGTAACCACTCACTAAAACCTTTGTATGTTCCCTTTTACATCAATGAATTTGACTTTTTAATATATATATATATATATATATATATATATATA